>CATKHJ010122981.1:0-29624 GCA_949750685.1 Vernicia montana | reverse complement strand
GTAAATTAAATTTTAAAAAAATTATTAATAAATTGTGTTAAAATTATTTAGCGACGGATTAGAAACGACTTAACGACGGATAATCCGTTACTCTACTCACTATTATAGCAAGTGTTAGCGACGGAAATAAATTGTCGCTAAATTTAGCGACAGTTTAACGACGGAAAAATTCAGTCGCTAAATTTTGCGACAGATTTTTCCGTTGCAAATTACATCGCTAAATTTAGCGACGGATTAATTTTAGCGACGAACTATGATCGCTAATCCGTCGCTTATTTTAGCGACGGATTAAATCCGTCGTTATTTTTTTTGCGAGGAGCATTTTAGCGACGGATTAATCCGTCGCTTATCCGTCGCTAATTTTAAATAGCGACGGATTTTTTTATTTTAGCGACGGATTAATCCGTCGCTAATGCGGTAAAATCTTGTAGTGTCGGCAGCTTCGGCCACCGGTGGGGAATTTCTTCTTCTTTGATCCTTGCGTGATCTTTTTTTATTTTAACTTCCAATAAGGCCATCTTCTTTTGGTTTTTGTAAGCTATTTTAGCTTCCCATATTTGGGATCTTGTTGTTATGTTGGTTTTTTTGCTTATCGACGGCGGCGATGCCGATCTCATCTACGGCCAAGTCCGGCTCTCAATCATTCTTCCTTTCTTTTGGTGTATATGGAAGAAAGTGAGTAGGGGAGAGAGGAAAGAATTGGTTGGCGAGGGTGAGACAGTTCTGTGCTTTTTTTTGGGTGTCTCTTTAGTTACTGTGCTCTCCTTCGTTCTTGAAGCTATCGCTTTCCGGCCAGAGATCTGTTGGAGATCGATCGACCGAATCTGTGTGCTTGATCCAGCCACTTGGCGGTTGATAGGCTTTAAGATCCGAAAGTACAAAGGGAGGCAAGTAGCTCCTTCATCAGTCAGTCAACGCTCAGCAGTGGTCCTTTTTCCTTACCGATCACCGGCAGCATGCTCTATCAGGAAGGTTATCCTTGGGATGGTTGGGTGGGATTTGGGCTCTGATAGGGCTGATGATGTTCAAGGGTATTCTGGTATTTTTGATGGCCTTTGGGCTGTTGTTTTATTGGGCTTTCAACCCAAGTTTAAAAACCTTTTGATGGGTAAATTGTATTTGGACATTAGGTCAATTTGTTGTAATCCCTTATTGTGGGTTTTCCCTATTATTCTCTATTGTACCTTTCTGGGCTTTAAGTCCCATATATATTAACAGCTATACTCTTCTTTGGGTAAAAAAAAAAAAATCTCAAACTATTGAGATAACAAGATTTGGTAAAGATGGCCTCTAAAAGCTAAACTTGTGGACCTTAATCAGCTTATTTGTGACCTAATGTGTTTGTGCTAAATCCAACAATATAACAAATGCATGGGACCTTATGAGACTAACAGATGAATAACTATTATTTTTCTCTCTTTATCTATATATCTATATATATATATATAATTACATTATGGAGGACTTAAAAAATGGACCCATAATGTACAATTTCTTTGCTTATGATCCTATTGTTTTCCCTTAGTATTTGAACTCTCTCAAGTTGGAGATGATAGACTATATATATATTCCTTGTTTTGCTAAGAAAATGTGTAATTGTGGTCCTTGGTGTTGATAAATGAGAAAAATACTTTGGAAATGAAATTATTTGCATGTACTCTCTCTCTCTCTCTTCTAGTTGCAGACAAATTCAATTTATGTACTGTTTAGAATGTAAATTGTCCTTTGGATGATGAAACTACAGGGGTCCATAACCAAACTCTTATAATCTAACAAAGCATGTGATTTGTAGGAAGCTAGGATACTTTATATAGTTCAAAATTACCATTAATGTCTGAAATCTTATCAGACTTCTTCAAAGAATAACACAGGAAAAGAAACGGAAAATTAATCAATTTACAATAATCATTATGTGTTCTCAAAGTCAAATATAATCCAAAAGATTGAGTTGATGGATGATCGGAATAAATATTACATTAAATCTTAATATTACTCTTTCTGACATGGGTAATAATAAATGTGTATCCACAAATATATTGATATTGATATTGATTGAATTGAGAACGTGTTAAACTTTACTACCACATGTTATAACATATTTATTGATTAAATTGATTTAAATATTACTAATACAAATATATAGTGATATATATATTGGTTGGATTGAATTGATACACGTGTCACGTGACAACAAACATAACCAAATAAAAGGATAAATGAAATTAAAAATACATAATTAATTATGATTTTATCATAGAGGAACAATTAAATTAATCCAACCCAAAATTTTAATCTTAGGATTAACCTTTAATCTCTTATGTTTTATTTTAAAGTGTCATTTATAACATTAAGTAATTGTAATAATATCATGTTAGTTATGAAATAAATTAATTATTTTAGGTTGAAATTGAAGACATTTTTTAATATTGATTTTCCAAGAGCCTAATTTTTCTTATCATTCAGCATTGTAGTGTGTGTGTGTGTCTAGAGAGAGAGAGAGAGAGAGAGAGAGAAAAGGGTCATTTTCTAACTTCCTTAATTATGAATATTTATACATTATCTCTTCAGGATTTAGGCATAAATCACAATTTCTTTCATCATAGCTTTCTTCTTATTGTTTTAATTTTGAAGTTAATTAGGCTGAACAATAATGTGCTGTTGAAGCCATGGATTTAATAGTCCAATAGTTGTATCTCTGTCTCATAGTTCAAAAGGCAATTAAGGATTTCAAATTCTGTTGACACCCCCCTTATTTTGTTGGAAATTTTTACACATGACATGATTAAATATTTATTTAAAAATATAAATAGAATTGGACAACAAAATAATAGCAAATAAAGAGAACACAATTTTTAACGTGGTTCAATATAAGTCTAAGTTCAAGGGCGAAAGAGATCAAAATTTACTAATGAATAAGGTGGTACAATATAGAGAAAAATATATCACAATCTCAAAACCCAATACACCCTATATCATTAATCTCTTATACAAAATATCAAATAACAAGTAACAAATTAAGACCAAAACTTGTTATAACAAAAGAATGATTACCAAAATACAATAATAAAGGAAATTACTATGGATATTTTAACTCACAAATATTTTTCTCTCACAACAAACCCAAACAAATACTAAAGAGAAAAACACAAAAATTTCTTTATTTTTCTCTTTCTCATTTTGGGATTTTACTCAAACTCCACATTCATACAAATCTCAAAATAGTGGACAAATTGAAAGTTGTGTGTTTTCAAATTGGAGGAGGGAGAGAGCCTTTATATAGGCTCTCAACCCTTCCATATTGTACCATAATATTCAACATTCAACATTATAGGCACACCTAATTATAGGCACCTAATTAAGTGTCTACAATATTGATCTTTTTTTTTTTTTAACATTTTCTCAACATATTTCCCTTCAAATATTAACAAAAGAATTCCTTGTTTGGATTTATACTTTGATTTTTTTTTTCTTTTGAGAAATATATATATAAATATATACATATTGATGAAATAAATTTGTTGTCGTTTGAAAGAAAAAAGAAATATTCATTGAAACATCTAATTTCATCATTTGCATCTGACGATTTTTTTTTTTTTTTTTTTAAGGAAATTTAAAAATCGGTTTCAATAAACTAGTGAAATTGGGAAGCCAAATTGAGCAAATGTTTTGAAAACTTTCTTAAATTGCCCATTAATTTAATTTTTTTTTTCACCTTTTCTATTAAATGGTAAAAAATAATAATTCAAGAAGATGATAGAATCGATGTTATAATTGAGATTATATATGTATATATATATTTTAGGTTATAGCTACTCAACAAATTAATAATGGAGTCAAAACTTTGTCTGTTTTCCATTATTGCTTCATGTTGTCCTTATTACGCCTAGAAAAGATGCTCCAAGTGATCATGTTCAACCATAAAATATGTTAAACAAATACCAGAAAATTCAGTAAAATTCAAAGCACTCAATATATATATATATATATATATATATATATATATATATATATATATATATATATATATATATATATATATATATAGAAGAAGAGAGGATCATGAGCATAAAAAAAATAAAAAATAAAAAAAAAAAAAGGGAGAAGATCGTGTAGACATAAAGAAAGTAGAAATTGGCAAATTTTACCTATTTTCTTGTTTGTCAATGATGGTAAAAATAAGCATACCTAGACATAATTTAATAGTAAATACATATACGACTTATCTTTTTCAATACTAAAAAAATTATTTAGAAAAAGGTATCAGAACTTCAATATTATACCAATGAATTTTGATTTGGTACTAGCTATATGAAGGCGTCTGGAGACTGGAGATCTTTCTAGCTCCAACATCTTAAACAAATATGTTCTTGATAGAATATAATGTTTTTGAAGATGGATATTGCTTATAATGGATGTATACACTTGCTATTAATTACTTATATAAGGTTTCCATTCATTAGCTAATTATTGTAAAATACAAATAACAGAAAGAACAGGAAATTTAAATTGCAATTTATTAAATTTTAAATGGAAAGAAACGATCAAGATTTGTAGGATTATAAGTTAAGCATTCAGTAATTGAATTACTAATGATTATTAACATGCATGACTTTTGAAATCTGATAAATCATAAAAAGTTAAGGAAAGGAAGATATTCAAACTTTTGCTGAGAGATATATATATAGTCTTGTCCAGATATTTCACTTTCACACCTTTAATAAAGAAAGTTGATTATTACTTGAGAAAAGACTAAACCATGAATACTTCTTCAAGAAGGAAATTCAAATGTTGCTTAAAGCATCCAAGATAAGAGTATATTCTGAAACTAAGAGGTTGATGTTGAGGTCTAAAGAATATATATTTGAGTCAATTAACTTAATGCTTATATTTTCACCCATTTCAAGTATTAGTTGGGTTTGCCAAGTGATAGAATATACATTTTCCATGTTGTTAATTTATTTAGAGTTAAATTTATGTATATCAAATCCCTAAAAAAAAATATATTTCTTTCATTAGTGCATCATAAAGTTTTTAAAGGAAGTGTTATTTTCATTAATTAACATTAACTTAGATGCCATTCCTTTGACTAAATTTAAAGAAAAAAATAAAATAAATTTAAATTAATATATGTTTCGCTACTTAAAATTTAAATTTAAAGTCATCACCAAAATGTATTTTCCTAAGATAAAATGAATGTTTTTCTTTAACTAAATGAAAATATATTTCATTTAAATTAACATAACATAAATTTAATATTCTATGGCGAGGTAGAATGAGCTAGTGCATGCAATTGAATTTCAGTCACACGAACATCAATCAACATCAATCAATAAAGATGACATTAATTGAATATTGCTTATAATTACCATTCTTCTTTTTTACCTTTTGTCTTCCATTTTCAATTTCAATAACAACTTGATATATGTAGAAATTATTTTTTTCCATTAATTGGAAAAGAAGGGTAAAGTAACAACGAAAATTTTGAGAATTTATTGATTGTTTTACTATTTGTTTTGGAAAAAAAAAACAAAAGAGTAAAGAGGCAACACTAAATGGTGATTTTGAGAATTTTGTGATTATTTTCTCTTACAATGTTGGACTACAAAAAGGTATTGGACTTTAAAAAGTACTAACAAATTCTCTTATTGGAAATTATACAATTCACACAATGCTCCTTCTTGGGAAAAAAAAAATGGCAAAATAATGTTTTTTTTTATGTGATTTCATTTCTTTCAAAATGATTTTTTTTTTTTAAACTTAAAAGAATTGGCTTATAGTACTAATATAATTTCCCAACAAGATAGATAATTGACAAAATAGATCAATTATTACAAATTTGGGTTTTCAAACTTACCTATATGATGAGTGTGTTTGGAATTATTGTTAAAGGTTAAAAAAAACACTTTTAAATTTTTTTTGATTTGATTGATTTTTATTATTTTTTATAAACTGTTTTTTCAAATATGTTTTTAGAAAAAATTTCATTTTATCTGATTTTAAGAAAAAATAATTTTAAAAATAATATAAAAAATTTTGTTGAAAAACGCTTTTATAAAATTAACTCCAAATGGGGCGGAGAAATTCTACAATTTTCATAGTTGGTTTATATTTTATATTTCTTGGAACATTGAATATGCATTAAGTTAGTTATAGTCAAATATTATCTCATAAATACAAAAAGCCGTAATTTTAATTCTCACAATTTTACTTACCTCATTATGCACAAAACTTAGGATTAAATCTTAGTAATCCCACCTCCCTTTAAAAAATTTGGACAAATGAACATGGTTAGCTAACTTTTTACTTGGAAAATTATTCTCTATACTGATCCAATGAGATAAGAATATATAGAACAAAAAAGCATATCGATGTCTTTTCATTAGGTAAAAAATAAACAAAAGAATCATATTAATTAAAATATTTTATCACTCATTAATATGGTATATGAGATAAGTCTATACAGTTGGTGTAGGTAAAAATTTTCTCTTTTTACCTCCTCATAACACCCACATCCACATATAATTTTCACATTAAATATGGTGTATACATAAGGTATAGCTAAGTTTTTTCCAATATGGAGGCAAAAAAGACCAATTAACTTTATTTGATTAATTACAATGTTATAAAATAGTTTTTTTTTTTTTTTTCATTAATTAGCACAGTGGTCAAATTGCTCCTTTGTGGTTGAAAGATCAATTAAGAGTTTAAACTGGTAACAGAGTAAAAATAAAAGGAGAAATTACTAATGGATAGGAAAGCTATTTAGCAGCTTTTTCAATATTTTAGCCACATAAAAACAACCTTACTGTTGTGTCAATAACTAGTAAATTTCGATATAGCCTAATGATAAGTTCATATGTGATCTGACAATAAATTTATATTTAAATCACCTCCCCAATGTCCAAAAAAACAAATGTCAAAACTAATGATGAAATCTGAAAATTTACAACATTGCAAAATAAATACATCTAAATATAAAAACAGTGTAACATTGGTTTTAATTTTTCCATATTAACCAGGAAATGGATGATTATATATAACACTATAAAAAGAAGAGTATCAATATAACATCTAATATATGAAGAGTATTTCACAAGCAATCATGAGATGCAAATATATGGCAAATATAATGTATAAAGTCTCGATTTTAAACTCCAATAGAGTCAAATTTATCCAAAATATATATATATATTGACATACATATGCTGCATTCATAAGCTTAACTTAATGCTAAATGCATTTTTCAATCCGGGCAAAAACCTAAATTCGAAATTGGATCTCTCCCTTTCTTTATAAACCCAAAATAAGAATATAATAAGAATTATATATATGTAAGACTAGATTGGAATTTTTACTAATTTTGTTTTTGCTTTTACCTTATTTCATATGGTTTCTCTTCACATGTAATTCTCTCCCTGCAATGTTTCTCAGAGAATAATACAAAAGTTATATGCTAATTAATAGAATGTGTTATAAGTAGTAGTAGTAGTAGTAGTATATATATATATATATATATTCTATTACTTATATACACATTCTTTTACTTATTATAATAAATAGCAAAAGAAAAGAGGATCAAATTAATCTTATATATGTAAACCATAGTCCACCATTCTCTCCCACATGCACCCATGCATTAATTCTTGTAAATCAAGGGATATACTCTCATAAGAGAGGCTACCACAAGACTCAATCAACTTACCTTTCCACATAAAGTATTAGCAATGAAATGAATGTGCATATATTCATATATATAGAATTTATGTATATGTATGGTCTTTTCTTTATTTTCTTCGCTGCAGTAACTTGAGAGTATCACGAATCAGTTTTCGCACACATTATATTAATTTTTATCTCCTAGTCTATTCAAAATGTAGAGCATCTATAAATAGAATTTATGAGATTTGAAAATAGGAAAAGTATTTTCATTATATTTTTTGCCACGAGATTAAAATCCTTATTGATAATTATAATGTTTATGTTTTTGTCTATATATTAATTTATACAATACTATTAACAGGTGAGGATTGACATGATGAATAAACACTATGAGAAAAATAAAAGCAAACATTTTTTTTTTTGCATAAACAATTGGTTTGCTGATAATAAGATAAATGGAGAAATATGCTGTAAGTTGAAAGTTATGCAAATGAACAATTAATTCTTTTACCTATTTTGAGTAATTAATTTTGACCTAATACTCAAGTATATCATCAATAATCAAATTCTACCTATAATTACCTTAGAATTAATTATTATTGAAATGCACTCAATGCACATCATTTCCAAATTCACAGCTGATAATAAAAGTCTGTTAATCCCCTCTATATATAGCATTGAAAGGAATAGTTAATCAAATAATCTTGTTATTTAATTACCAGATAGAAACACTCAAAAACCTGTCACAAATTAAGATCATTTGCTTCTATAGAAAACCAAAAATATAATCTAAAATCCATTTCAATGCATAATTTGCTCATAATTATATCTATATATGGAGGAAAAGAACCAAGAAAAACAAAATCATGCATTTTACTTTTTTTAAATATAACAATAAAACAAAGAAAATAATGGAAGAAAATGATTCATATAGGTCATCTGAACAACTAGCCTAAATCCCAATTGAAACATAAGAATTCAACTATAAAATAACTATATAAAAAGCTCAGATTTTGACTATACAAACACATATATATAAAGAAAGGAATATTTTCATTATATTTTTCTTTACGGAGAGGAAGAAGATCATAAGAAATTAATTAAAGATCTATAAAAAGGATACTTTAGCTTGTATGAGACTTAATGTTAAAAAAATCTTCAGCTAAATTAATGATCATGAGGCAATATTGTATGAGATTCATTAGTTAAAAGAAAGAGAGACAAAAAGAACTTGATGATGATGAAGATCAATGCAAGAAAATTATATATTAAAAAAAAAAAAAAATGAGTAGTGAGGATCAAAAGGAGGAGACCAGCAAACCCACCACTGGGTTTAGAAAGTATAATATATATATATATAGATATAAATATTATTAAAAGAAGAAAAAGGATAGCTAGGGTTTTAGCAGTGTATGTTTGTTGGAGTTTATAATAAAAAGAAAGAAAAAGAACAAATAAGGCAAGAGAAAGAATAGGGGGACAAAAAAGAGGATTTAGAGATTGAAGGGAATCCACGTTTAGATAATACCAATATATTAAGCTGTCGTGTGTAGTCACACTCAATGTTGCATCCATGCAAGACAACCAATCAAATTTTGTCTATAAACACTCACATTATTTCTCTCTAATATGTATATTTATACAAACAAAATATATATATATATAATACCCACATCCAATCAAGCCCAATTCTTCAAATGCATGCCCTCATGAATTTGAGAAAAAAAAAAATTTAAAAATTTGGGAAAGATAGAAGAGACAGCTCATTTCCATCAATATATATTGAATATGTAGTAGTACCACATGTCCAAACAAAGCCTATATAATTAAATCATGAAACCCCACCACCCTCTACCATTAGAAAATCAAAATATAAATAAATTAAAATTTAAAAACCACACATTCTAATTAATTAAAATGTATAAATAAATAAATTAATGTATGTGTATATGCATGTATTTGTGTATATATATAGAGAGAGAAAGAGAGAGAGAAAGAGGGAGGGGAGGGGTGGGTGAGGGGACAAGAAAAATAAAAGGGTGCAATAAATAGGCCATGATATTAGATTTATCAATAAATACAAAGGAGTTGACAGGCCGGGTTTGAAAAGATTGACCTGCATTTCTTTCTCTCTCTCTCTCTTTCTTTCTTTCTTTCCTTCATATATCAAGAAGAGAAGAGAAGAGAGAGAGAGAGAGCAAAAGCTCAGATTCTCCTTGTCTTATCCCATGAGAAAAGATACATCCCATCTCCAATGAAACTGCACTTCTTCGTATGATGATGATCATTGAAAGCCTACAAAAAACCAAAAGAAAACAAACCCAACACAAAACAGAGAGCCCAAAACACAAAAAAGAAATGAAATGAAAATAAAATAAAAGCAAGTGAAAGAAAAGAACTGACAAGAAAAGGATATATATAATTAATATATATATATATATAAATTCATATAGAATCCAATAATCTTAATAATAATATTAATATTAATATTAATATTACTACTAATTAACTCCATGACCTTTCCTGAAGTTCTTTAATTTTTTTTGTCTTTCTCCCTCTCCATCATTTCTTATATATATTATAAAAGATAAATAAAATACTTGGTTTTGTGAACTAGTACTCATGAGAGTGATGATACATTGTTGTTGGGTCATGTCTGCTCTGGCTGTTATGGCTACTATCATCATCTCCTTCCATTCTTGAACCCATTTGACCAGAACCACCACTAGTATTAGTAGTAGCACCAAGATTCAAATAAACCAATCTTGAATCAAGATTCAAGTTTCCAAGATTACTTCCACTACTACTAGTATTATGTTCATGATCACTAATTGTTGGTGGATGAGGAGGATAAATTGGCGGAGTTGAATTAGCCGCATTAACACTCCCTTCTTCACGTGAAAGAACCAAAGCAGCAGATTGAACTAATTCCAGACAAAGTCTTAGCTTATTTGGTTCAATATGAGCTAGTCCAGGAACTGCCCCCTTAAACAAGAAATCTGAGGTTAGGGTTCTAAGAATATCAAGTGGTGTTACCCCATCAACTGTTCTTACATTTGGATCAGCATGATGATCTAAAAGAACAGCAACCATGTCGGGAGAAACCATTTCTGCTGCTATATGAAGTGGGGTTTTACCAGCTGGTCCGGCTGGATAATTAACATCTGCTGCACCAAGTTCAAGCAAGGCTTTAACTACTTCGCGGCTGCAATTTTCTACTGCATAATGTAAAGCTAATGCTTCATCAAGATTTAGGCCTTCTCCCATTACCATTAGCTTTACTAGTTCAACATCTGAGGAATCTAATGCCCGTCGCATTCTTCGAATTTTTTGGTCTTCAAGATCAGCTGCTGTGGTAAGATCATGGTGGTGGCCGTGGTGGTGGTGGTGATGGTGGTGATGATGATGAGGCATTAGTGATCTTCGAGCAAGTGATGATTTGAGTCTTAGCTCCTCAATTTTGGCAACTACATCAATTGGTAAATGTTTTGCTAGAACTTCTGGTGGTAAGCCTGATTTGGCTACAAGATGAGAGCAAGTTGTCCAAAGTTGGTGCATGTCTTGTTTTCTTGAAGCAATTAAGACTTTCATAACATCATCAATTGAAGCCTTGTCCACCATGGTAGCCAATTGCTTCTGTAAAACAAACAAAAGAAATTAATCTTTTTTTTTTTTACCTTTGCTTTACAATCTCTAAAACCCAAATGAGGGAAGTTCATATCTGGAATAGATTGAATATGTATACTGTGGAAGACAAGACTGGAGATCAAGAACTACATATGGAAAGTCTTGGTTATATATGTATGCTTATATACATATATAGATTGAAAAACCCAACTCAATAAATTAACCCAAAAGGTTGCATGAAATCAAGAATTTTAAACCTCTTATATATAAAAACAACAACAACATTGATTATTAAGAATGAAAATTTCATAGTATGTACTATTTGATCATCCCTATATGGACATAACTCCAGAATAAGGAAAAGAACAAGAAGAAGAAGAACAGCCCAAGAATAGTGTAAGGGAAAATTGAAACAATAATTGGGATTAACTGTTAAAAAAGAAAAGAAAAGAAAAGTGTGGAATCAAATGAAAGTGCTAGAAATGAACAAGAAAGTTTAAGAATAAGTAAACTATAGTAATTCAAGATTTTTAAAATCAAGAACATGAAAATTTAAGAACAACAAAGTTCAAGACTTTCAAATGATGAACAACAAAGTTGGAAGATTTTAAAAACCAAGAACAAGAAAGTTCAAGATTTTAAAAACAAAGAACAAAATAGTTAAAGAAACAACTAAACTAATAATAAAATATCAAAGAAAAGAAAAGCCAATAGTTCCACCATGAGATAATAAGAATTCCCCAAAAAAAAAACAGAAAAAGGAGCAAAACCCATTTGAAAAAGTTTCATCCCAATTCCAATAATCAAGATTCAAAATTGAAAAAAAGAGAAAAGATTAAAGAGAGAGACCTGAGTGAGCAATGCAAGCTGTTCAACTCCAAAATATCTGGCGGCAGCAAGAGTATCAAGAGCAAGATCAACGGCAGAGGTGCAATGTGTATGCCAACAACCTCTTTCACCACAATTAGGCCTTGGCTCATGCTTTTGAGGGACAATAGAGACTTGTCCACTATACAAAAACTGTAATAGCAACAAGAACACCTCATATCCCACTGAGTTAACTGGTATCACATTATTATTATTATTATTATTAGGACCTCCTCCTGTTCTTGCTGCCCTTGACCCCGATGCTGCTGCTGCTGCTGATGACGCCGGGTCTAACCCTGTTGTTGGTGGGTCGGGTCCACAAAAGAATTTCCTAAAGAACAAACTTCTTGCTGCTAAAATACATCTGTGAGCATGGACTAATCTTCCTTCTACACTGAAAGTTACATCTGAGAAAGCTTGCCCATTTATCAAAAGATTTAGATAGTCTAAAGAAAGAGATCTTAAACACTCTTCAAGGGTCATTCTTTCTTTTTTGCTTTCTTGGCTTTTCTAATAATAATAAATAAAAATTTAATCTTTTCTTTATTAGGGTTGTTGTCCTATAACAAAAGAAAGAAAGAAAGAAAGAAAGAAAATTAAGGGTTCTTGATTCAAGGGCTAACAGGGAGAGAAAGAGAAAAATATTTCATTTTTCTTTGTTTTCTTGATGTTGTTCTTGAGGAGAAGAAGGATGATGATGGGTAGTGTTTGTGTTACTGTTTTTAAGAGAGAGATTCTTTTTTTTTTTTTTTTTTTCTCTCTCTCTATGGAGAGGAGAGGTGTGGTGTTAGATATTTTTAGAAAGAGAAAGAGAGAGAAAGAGGGCAATATGGGTGGCTATTCTGGGCGGCTGAGGTATTTAAAAAAGGGGAGATGGTGAAATATTAAATTAATCAATAATAAATAATTAAATTTTTGTTATTATAAATTATTATTATTATTATTATTATTATTTATATATTGTTGTAGTTATTATAATAAACTTATAATAATCAATCTCTTTTTTTTTTTTTATTATATATCTATAAAAAAGATATATTATTTGAATTGTACGTACATATGGTTAGCTTGAAGGCAAAATCATGTTCTTTATGACTTAATTGTGTTGACTCCTAGACTAATATGGGGCCATGCTTTTCTTTTAAAAAATTAATTACAAAAAAATATTATATATGGTGTGCTCTTTATATTTTTTTTTATTTAGGCCCTTTGAAATTTCTTAATCTTTAACATTAATTTATTGTTTTCAAATTAAATTTAATTAAATGAGAGTTATTAAGAGCTTTATTAATTATACCATCAATGTATATGAAATAATTAATAGTTTTTTTTTTTTTTAACAAACACAATGTATGCAAAATACATGTACTTCAAGCAATTAAGTTTTCACTTTTTTTGGTTCAAGATGCATATTGAATTTTTTTTTCTTTTTTTTTTCTTTAAAGCAATTAATCAATTAATTTGTTTTAAGTTCAATAATATACCAAAAATTTGAATTCGGTAAATTTTAGATTTTACATAAATTTAAGAAAATTGGAGTGTTTTCATAAATATTTTTCAACCATGAAAAATATAATTCTTTGCCAAATTTTGCTAACTTTTATGGTTGTGTTTATATAATTATATCTAATTGTGTTTGAATTTTTTTTTTTTTTAGTTTTTATGTAAGAAAATGGATTGGTTAGAATAAGAATTTAACCTAATTTTTCTTTTTTGGTACATAGAGTTAAATTTTTAAAAGAAAAGGCGTGTTAATATTTGAATTATTTTTAACTTTTTACATTATCACGCACTACTAGATCAATAACACTAAATTTCGTATTAAATAATAACACAAAACTATAATTTTTAGTTAAGGAAGGCAAAATTATTTTTACATGAGTATATATTTATATAAACACCCATTAAAAATTTTATTTTATTTTTAATAAAAAATAAATAAATATATAATCTTTTATTGTTAAAATTATGATAATTTTAAGAAATTATATTAATTCATATATTCACTTAACACACATCCATATCTAATTAATGCAGGATCTGAAAATCAAAATAATTAAAAATATATACATATAAACACTTGATTTTTTTTTATCGAAAATACATTCAGAAAATAATTAAATTAGATATTTCAATAATATTAAGTTAATAAAAAATATATTATTTTTTTTATTTATTTTGTCTATATTTGGTATTTTAATCCTCATACATGAAAATGGATGTTTTTTTTAGAGAGTTTTGACTCCTCTTAATATCATTTTTTAACATGTTTTTCTGCTGTTGTTATTTACTTCTTTTTATGTCAATAGAGCTTAAACTTTTTTTGAAGCTTTTTATTTGAAGCTTTTTCTAATACCATATTTGTTTTTTTTTTTTTCTTTTTCTTTTTGAGGGGTAATATCATTATATATATATATATATATATATATTAATATGTGTACTTGTGAACTTGTATACTATTTCCTTTCACTTTGTTCTTCCATACAAGGTTTTAGTCTAATTTCATATGAAATTAATTTTTTCAATAAAAAAATAATACTAATGTTGTAGCTGAAAAGAAGAAAGAAATGTTATGCTTTGTTAACATGGACAAAACACATTGAACCTTATCATAATGCACCACACATAGCACACTAACAGTAGTATTATTTGGCTTTTTATTTGTGTTTTTTTTTTTTTTTCTCTTTCTTGGTTGGAAAAGAAAAAAAAAATAGTAGATATTTCTATTTTTTTTTCAAAGAAAAATTTTATTCTGTGGTAAAAAGAAAGAGGAAAAAGAAAATTCTGATACTTCCTTAATTAACTAGAATAAAGTATATTGAAACTTATCAAAGAAATAAAAACTAATTGGTATTGGAGTCATTTTTAAAATTACGATGATATCTTCAATTTAAATTTTAAACAAAGTCAAATTATATATATTTCTAATTAATTGAAGTGCGGGTTGATTTTAGTACTCACTACTTAGTTACACATCACTAATTCAATAGTAGCTTTTTCACCACTAGAGTAATCCAATATTTTCTTACTGATTATTGTCAATTTGATGACTTAATATTGAATTAGAGAGGTTAAGGATTACATTTTAACAAAAAAAAATTCCCAATATGAATCAAGGATGAATAAAAAATTTTCACTTTGATTATCAAATATTCTAAATTTTGGTTAGTTAATTACTCATTAAAAGAAAAGTTACTTATTTGCCTAATTATTTAATTTTTTTTTAGAGTACTGAAAATTCTTAGGACAATCCTTTTTTTTTTTTTTTAAATATGGGAATATTTTTTACTTTAGATTACCAAAAATTATAAAATTAAGTTGCAAATATCTTTTTTTTTTTTTTTTTGCACATTAAAAGTTATATCTTAAAGGGATGTAAATTAGAGTTTAAATTTCTAATTTTTTATATTATCATGAAGATACTTAATCATTGAGTTACTAATAGAATGGCTACTCAATTTATTTTTTAATTGTCATTTAGATTAATTCCATTAATAGCCAAAATTAATCTCCATGGAAAAGATTAATTATGATCTTTTCTGGGATATACATAGTTTGATTAATTAGTGTGTTTAGATATTTTTATAAATCAAATTGTTATACTGACTTCACCCGGTTAATATGACTTCTCATTATGAATTAAATTAAATTATATTAATTAATTTAAATGTATATTTTACACACAAAATTTCAATAAAAATTCAAATTTTAATATTAGAAATATTATTATAAAATAATTATAAATAGATTTATTTATTATTTCTATAATATAATTTATGAATTTAATTATATAGCATATTAAAAAGTAAATTATATTTTTTATGAAAATATAATTAAATATCCAAAAACTATAAAAATAATATTTATTATTAGCAATATTTATTTCTAATAAATCATATAAGTTTATTTTTAAATAATTTAGTTCAATTCAATTAACTTTGTTCATATAATTTTTACTATTTTCAATGGAGGATTAAATTTTTAATATCTTTTACCATCCTTAATTAATTTTCAAATTATGTTCATAAATTTAATGATTTTGAAATTAATTAATGATTATAACTGCTCCTAAAATACTTTAGCCACAGGAAATTCAAGTAGAAATTTTTAGGTAGATTAAATCTATCAGCTTATTCATAGATTAACTTAATAAAAATAAAATATATCAATTAAGAATGTCACATTAATAATTTCACATTACATCATTAACTGATGTGTTTTATTTTTATTGGATTAGTTTATAAATAAAATAATAGATTGAATCTATTTAAGAATTTCTCTCCAGCCATTTATAAATTTTTAATTCCATTACACTTGCATCAACATGTTGTATCATGTTCTTGTAAACTTGAAAGTATATATATATTGGGGGAAAGTATAAAAAATTATATGTGATTTGACTTTTTACACTTTAAAATTTGTAATTCTTTTTTTTTTTTTTATAAAATAGAGTTTGTGGTTTTTTCCATTAATAATACGAAATATAAAGTCCTAACGTTTTTAATCAGTGTTAACATGACGCTTACATAGTATAAGTATCATTATTATCATATAAGCGTCACCTCATTAAACACTAATGACTTTAGAGTTATGAATTCAAAATTGCTAACGGTGCAAATCACAAATTTATTTTTGTCAAAAAAAATTCCATAAACCTTAAAGTGTAAAAAAAAAAATCAGACCACAAGGTTTTTTTTTTTTTTTTTTTTTTCTCCTATATATTATTATCCAAATCCAATGGAATATTCCTGAATTTGTAATTGAAACTTGTAATAGTTATTCAAATTAATTAATGTGAATACAATAATAAGATTATATAATACACATGTCATAATACAAAACTGGTAGAGTCTTTAGCTGAAATATTCATTTCCTCGAATCTACTTTAATTATTATTATTATTTTTAAAAAAACTATGAAAATCCTTTTTTTTTTTAAACATTAGGAAGGAAAATTAAAATTATCAAGATTTAAATTATCACTTTTACTACTAAAATGATAAAATATAATTAATTATTGAAATTCAATAATTAATTTCAATTCTTAATATATGATCGTCCTACAAAGATTAAAAATTAAGAAATTGAGATCATGGCAATTATTAAGAGGTTTAATCAAGATTTTCATACTCGGCCTAGTCTTAGAACAAATGAAAGCAGATAGTTACGGACCAAAAGTTCAACCAAAATCAAACCGGAGTTGAATCGTAATTAAATTAAATAAATAATAAATATTATATATAATATATTATAAATAATATTACCTATTAAAAATCATGATAAATAAAAATGTATCTAAATAAAATAAATTAATTAAGTAAATATAAATTAATTAAATAATATTTGAAATAAAATTTCAAATCATAATATTTATATTAATAAGAATTATGTTGTATATATATATATATATATGTTACTAATTTAATAGATTTAAGGTATATTAAATTTAATGGATGTAATTTTTTAAAAAAATTAATAAATATAATTTGTCAAATTGTAAGGAGATTAATAATTAAATTATTTTTTCCTAAAAAAATAATTTAATTATTTTATCATAATTAAATATATAGTTTGAGAAAGAAATCACAAAAATTTTATTTAGTATAGTGAAAAGTGTATTAAAAGACCTATTGGACGTTTAGTGTTCAATCCCCAAGATTTACAATTAAGCATTTTTTTTTTTAAATACACTTGAAAATCCAAACTCATTTGAACCGTGGTCGGGTTGACAGATTCATGGGTTACCCAGCCGATTCAAAGGGTTTAATTCAGTTTTCAATAAAAGAGAGTTTATTATTTAGACCAAACCAATCAGTGGTCCGATTCATGAATTTTCTTGTCCGGGTTTAACAACTATGGTTTAATGTACTATTCCCATTATATTAATTAGGGGCCTAATGATTAAAAAAAAATCTGAAATTTTGCTATCTTTTTTTCAATTTTGTTCAAAGCTTTTGATATTGTCAATTTTGTCTCAATTTTTAAATTTAATTGTAATTGAGTCTAAGTGAGAAAATTATAAAAATTAAAATTAAAATATATATATATATATATATATATATATATATATATATATATATATATATATATATATATTTTACACATTTTTTTGTAAGCAAAATTAATTTGTACTTGTAAATATCATATACAAAAACCTAAAGAGCATAACCTTATAAAAAGCCTACTAGAAAATAAAAGAGACCGATATTCATATTAGTCCCTTGCCACCAAAAGAATAATATCTAGAACAATATACTCACCGAGATACTGTACCACACACTTGAAGATCAGCAAAGCAACCAAGTAACACATCAATTGAAAACCTTTTAATTGATTCCCTTTAGAGAAAACATCACCCGATTGCAAAAAGATGAACCATCATATAACCATTGAGAAATTCATGGTAGGTTTCCAATCTAACTATGATGAGAGAATGATTTATCCCAAGACAATAGGATACCACTTGATGAATCAACAAGAGCTAAAACAATCCCTCAAAATTCAAATTTCCCCAAAATGCTTGAAAGAATTTTGCTCTGTAAATTTTGCTGATAACGACAGGCCATTAATCTCTTGGTAACAGACATTACTTTGCTCTGTAACGTTTGTGAACTTTAGGTAACGAACATGAGTTTTACTTCTATATGAAATTCTCAAAACAGTAATGATGCTGAAAAATTAGTAACGGGCGTTACTAGTGATGGTGAAGAATTTATAATGGATGTTATTAATTAACAACAAAGGTGAATTTTACATCTATCCAAATTTGATCAATTTAAGGATAAAATAACGAGGGTTACCAAATAAAAATGGTTGTTACTTTCTACGTAAAGGCAAAATATTTGGAACAAAGGGTTAAGTGAAAAAGTGAATATAAATAAAATTTTGGCATCATTAAAATACATATGAGAATAACAATCTCTCTCTTTTTTATGATGACAAAACTAAGTCTTTTGAAGGTATATATCACTTAACAAATAAATATTCACATTTACTAATTTACTTCAATTGAATATACAATTATATATGCATAAAAGATATAAAGGAACTCTCCCTTAATATATGCATAATTTTCAATGATTAAATTATATATCAAACCATATAATTCTCCCCCTTTTTGTTATAATAAAAAAGGTGAAAGTATGCTTAATATGCTTAATATGATCAATACATTTCTCCCTTAATAAAACATACAATATGCTCAATATATGCACACCAAACATTCATATATAAAGAATCATCAGCAAATTACGCAAAAAATATCATCAAATATACGAATAACCGATGCAAATGGCTTAAAAATAGGCAATACCAACCTGCCTATGCACAATCAAACTCAATTTGGCAAAGTTAACTCAAGATTGATTCAATTTGAAGCACAACAAAGCTAAAATTTGGCAAAGTATCATAAATGTATCCAAGATAAGTAAAAAGATCCAACTAGCATCCGAAAAACTAAAAACATATTCAAGATCATCCAAAAGTGAAACACGTACCAAATAGTGCTAATGACAAGATAAAGTGTGCCAATGTCATCAAAACATAGGTGTAGGTGTAAGATCATTAACAATCATCCTCCCTTTTTTTAGTTCAAGGCAAATATAACTTGCACAAATATACATTATCTCCCTTTAAGCACCATTTCTCCCTTAAAACAACAATCACAAAGCATGCATAAAATAATCTCCTCATTAAATCAATAATAATAACAATCAAATCTCCTTTTTTTTTTTTTTTTGGTCAAAATCAATAGGATAAATAATCTATCTATTTGCTCAGTACACTTTCCCCTTTAAAGTACCAAAACTTTCAATATACCAAAAATGATCAAATACATAAGCAAAATAACATAACACATCATTTAGCAATGATATAATATTGATTGAAGATGGAATAAAGAGAATTCATAGAATTCTATTAATTCATTTATCAATCATTGCAAACAAAACACACATGCACAAATTTAGCATATATAAAAAAACAATCATTTAAATATCAATGAATATAGGAAAGAGAAGATACTTTTACCTTTCATATTCCTATAGATCTTAGAATTAACACTTTTACTTTTCTCATCAACCTTCTTTTTTATTGATGTGCTTATTGGTGTAAGTTGAGGTTTTGTATTGTTCATTCTAAATCTTTTAGGAGTTCCTTGACCTCATTCCTCACTCTTGGATGTTCAACTTTTCTTTGATGATGATGTCACGACCCTTCTGAGCGGCGACGATCATAAGGTATAGGTAGCCATAAGGGCACCAACCACCCGTAGAATCCATGAGCACTAGCCAACAAATGAAAAACTGGCAACATAACAGCTGCGACTATACACATTTTCCAGAACCTCAACCTGCAAATAAAAAGTACTTTCAATTCCCACCTTATTTCCTCACTACGAATAAACAATACATAGTCAACATCACATACACAAGCTTAAACTTATATTCATTAAAATTTCATTCTATACACAAGTTTATACAATTTCATTAGACAATTCTTATATACATTTAATAATATTCAATATCCCATTTTACACTCATGGAGCTCTAGAGTGACTACAACTATAAATACATCAAAATAAAACATAACATTTTATGACTTGTCCTTAAGGAAAGAATAAGACTTGAGGCTAGCTATCATACTGCAACCCAAATCTTTTACCTCCTCGTCTCAGCCTTAAACCACAATTCTAATAAATACCTGCAAATACTAGTGAGTGAAAGGGGTGAACTTTTCCCAAAGCTTAGTGAGTAAAAAGTACACTTAAGAACAAAAAGAATAATCATTAAATATTATCAAATACTTATAGTTTATGAAATCATTAATTGATTTAAAACAGAAATTAAGTCGTATAGAAAGAATGAATCATATAATTATTTAAAAACTTATAACAGAAATTTGTTCGTGATCTCGTAATCTCATAATATAAGAGCAGAGGCATATATAAATGCATATTCCCCATGTGATCTGGTAATCTCGTAATATGAGAGCAGAGACATAATTGCATACTCCTTTTGTGATCTCGTAATCTCGTAAGATGATAGCAGAGGTATAAATGCATACTCCCCTTGTAATCTCGTAATAACATGAGATTGGCCAAGTTCCATAACTAGGACATTATACTCTTCTTAGTTAGAGTTCGGATATTTTACCCTATCCGTAGGTACAGTGTGCATACAATATGATGATTTACCCCTCATCAGTTAGGAGATTTCTATTCAATAAAAACTTCAATATCAAAATAGTCTTGTAATAGATACTGTAAATGTCAAATAGGCTTATGATACAAATTTCAATACTCGTAAAATTATAAAGAACTTTAATAAACTCATAGATTTGTAAAAAGATTTTAAAACACAATAATAACATGATAATTTTCACTTACTTTTGCCAAATGCACTTCTAGTCATTAGCTTCATTTTCCTCACAATCGCACATTGAGTGGTCACATCCATCTTGATTCTCTTTCCTCCTTGGTTCACCTTTAGATGTTATAAATGTCAAATACGTATAAACAACTCAATTAACTACTCAACTCTAACTATTAAATCGTTAACAACTTTAATTCCCCTCAAAACCTTAAATCAAACCCTATCTCATTTGTCTATCTTTTTATAATTCGACAATTAACTATCTATGCTTAACTTAAATATATTTTAATCCCCTTCATTTGAACTTAGTTCCACATAAACCCTACTTTAGGGTTTCTAGCACTTTAATCAAATTAATTGGTTTAAGGTCAATTTCATTAACAACTCATTCATTTTCTTCATTTATACAAACCAAACCTTAACAAAATTATTCTGAACTTGCAGGACTCTTCTTGCAATAACGTATGCTCTACTAATCCAAATGACCTGATTCATTTTGTATATTAAACTAGACATGTGATGCAATAACATATCCATAATTAAGCTTAAAATGTCTTCTACACCATTCATGGTATTTTTTAAAATTTGCCTATTTCTGTACAAGGATAGTCTTACCTTAGTCCACTTACTTAATCATATCTCAAAACTTATATGTCCAACTACAAATCTCTTTTACAGACTATTAGTACATACATAAATGAACATTTCTCATATTTTGTATTTCACCTAATTTAGTCTCTAAAGTCCTCAAATTGGATGGTTATTCTCAGACTGACTGCAAGATCAATATTTTGAGCTATTCCTATTCTAATAGCAATATCTCTTCACGCGTATCAAATATAGCAAGTCTTATAGATGGAACATAAATCTATAACTTTTATGTTTTGACCTTGTTTAAATTTAGTTTCTAGGACCTCCAAACAGACAACTCAAGTTCTAGCTCTTTACTTAGTTCAACTTCTCATAACCCTAATCATGAACCCTAATTTAGATTTTTTTTTTTTTTTTTTTTTTTTTTTACCAAAGTAATGGTTAGTATGTGTTAGTTGTTAGTGTTAGCAGGGGTAGGAGATTGTGTTTTTTGATGAGGTGGGCCACTAAGGGTCTCACACTTGTGCCTAGTGATACTTCATGGAGAATTAACCCCACAGGAGATGGAGGGAGGTCTCGGCTAGCTCCAAGAGCATAAGCCCTTACCAACCCAGCTAGACCTGGGTTGGTGAACCCTAATTTAGATTCCAAGCTAAACACTTGATTTAAGATAAAATTTCATCCTAATCATGCATAATTAAACTTGTTTATTTATAATTAGAACTTAGAAAACAACTCTCTCTTCATATCAAGCTATGGCCAAACCACTCACTAAAGAAAAATCCAAGAAGAAATTCATGCCTCACTTGCAAATCAATATCAAATTAAAGGTTTAAACTTAGAGAATTTACCTTAAAACTCAAACTCTTCCTTCAAATTCCTAGCTTGGCCAAATTCTCTCTCTATGGTGGAGGAGTGTTTCTTTCTTTCTTTGTTAAGAGATTTTTTAGTGTATAGAAAAAGATGATAAGAATAAGTAGAATAGAAATGATTTTTTTAAGATATAAGTAAAGAGATTTTTATGGAAAATTATCTAATTTAGTAAATCATTGGAATTTTGTCAAAATATAATTAACACATTTGTCTTCCTTTAATTCGGCCAAATGTCAATTTTTAATTCTTTTTTTTTCCTTTTTAATTGTTATTATTATAATTAGTCCTCAACTTGAATTTATTTATAAAATTGCCACTCCTACAATTTTTTTTACTCCCTAATTTTTTTTTAAAGTATTTTCTACTTGACAATTTAATTCTAACTTTTAGTTTAATCACTTACATTGCTCCTATACTCATTCAAATTCCTTGAATATACCTTAGGAACCCATTCCTAGGTTGTTAATCTATCAATCGTTCACTTAAGGTTTCTGATTTCTAAGGCATTACATTCTTTACTTTCAACTCACAACTCAATTCTATATGAATCACATTCAAAATTGCATAATATACATCATTCACAAGTCCTCATTACGTATACATATTACAGGTTCAGGGTTTTCAATCTCTAGGGTTTACCTATCTTCATTTGTATATCACATTCTAATTACCTTTTAGGACTTGTCCAACTTGGACGTGAAAAATTCTTACATATAATTGCTTTAAGGATCTTAACATTCTTAATTGTTACTAACTTAGAAACATTGCTAAATTTTTAGCATACCTTGATCCTTTAAGCTTGGCACACATAACTAATATGAGGTTGGGGTATTACAGATGAGTGGGCTCTTGAAGTACATTTTTACTTTCAATCTTTTTTTCTTTCACAATGTTTTAGTTTTGATGTTCCTTTATGGATAGATCTTACATTATATCATCAATCGCTTCAATGGAACCAATGCCAATGATCTTCCTTCTTAATTGTCTCCAAAGCTTACTTTTCATCCATTTTTGACCTCCAATTGAGTGAATTTTGACTTGTCACATGTCATATACTTTAAACATCCACTATTAAGCACCCATTTGTTCTTTCCCTTTGAGTACTACAAAACAAGGGTGTTTCATGTTTTTATTGGTACCCAGGTGCTTTTGGGTCCATCATTGTTAGTTCCCTTAGGAACCCAAATACTCTTAGTGATAGGTTTTGATTCTTTTGGAACCCAAACATTTCTAATAGTATATGATTTTTTAAGTTTGATAGGGCATCTATGCAATGTATGTCCATGATAATGACAATAAAAGCATTTTGTTAAATTATTGGGTTGAATTTCCTTTTTCTTAAAAAAATTATCATATTTCTTTTCTTTGAAATTAACTTTGTAACTCAAAGCGGCTTTATCAAAAACACCTCTTTGTGAAGTAATAATATATTTAAGAGTTTTGTTACCAATTGAGAACTTTCTTAAAAGCTCTTTTGAATCCTCTAGCTAACTCTTGACTATATCATGCTCATTAGAGAGTTTTTCAAATGAGACTTTTAATTTAAATAATTGACATGAGTTTTTCTTTTTCATTTAAAATCTTACCAAAATTTTATTTTGATTCTTGTAAAAGCTTATCATGCTCATTTTCAAGTAACACAAATTTCTTTTTAAAACAATGTTCTCCTTTATAGTGTTCATAAAATTCTCCATTAAATCATCAAATGTATCTTACAACTCATCAAAAGTATAAGGTCTAGAATTTACCTCATTTTCTTCTTGTTCGTCCTCTTGTGCCATGAAGCATATAGATTATCTTTCTCATCCTCTTCATCTTCCGATGACTCTTCATTACTTGAAGTGTCACTACTACTCCAAACTGCATATGCTTGATTCTTTCTTGAGAATTTTCTTTCATTCTTGTTCTTTGAGATGAATTTATTGAACATACTAAATCTTCTAGCAAGTATTATCATTTCTTATTCATCTTCATCTTTTTCACTTTAGGAGTCTTTTCTTTCCTCAATTAAAGCTTTAAAAGCAATAACTTCTTATTCTTGGAGTTTCTTTCTTTTGCCTCTTGCCTCTTCTTTTTCCTCATCTCATAAGTGGTCAAATTTCCAATTAACTCCTCCAATGTTAATGCACTTAAGTTTTTGGATTCTTTTATCGCATCAACCTTGGAGTCCCACTTTTTTAGTAAAGACCTCAAAAGCTTAGTGATTAGCTCTTTTTAAGTAAAAGTCTTCTCAAGCCCTTTTTGCTCATTCATTATGATAGTGAATCTCTTGTACATTTCGGCAACCGTTTCTTCTTCCTTCATCTTTGAATCCTTCATTTGGCTTATACCTTCATGAGTCATTCTCAATACTTTCCATATCTCTTTGGCGATTTCACAAGCCGAAACCCGATTGAATTTGATTTTATCAAAAGCATAAAAGAGTAAGTCTACTACTTTATTCAAGGCCAACTTCTTCTTGTCATCGAAGATGTAAGTGGAAGAATCCTTTAGCTTGTTTGAGTTTTCCTCCATCGGAACAAAGGGACCTTTCTCTACCACTTCTCAAATGTTATATCCTTGAGATCTCATATGGAATCTCATCCTAACCTTCTATTAATTGTAATTTGTACTACAAAATAATTGAAGTCTTGTGCTACAATGTCCCTCTTGGAAAGGAGTCCTTGATGAACCTGCCATAATAGATTGTTAACTCTCAAAATCATTAGATTTTATGCAAATAAGAGTACAAGCTCTGATATCAATTGTTGAACCCTATATAGCAATTCTTAGAGGGGGTGAATAGGAATTTGAATTTCTAATGCAATTTTACACCCTAAATGATATTTTCTAACAAATGTAGCAATATATAATTTGAAAGAGATAAGGAATAAGAAAGTTTAGCTAATTTTTATAGTGGTTCGAAGCAAACTATTCTCCTACGTCCATTTCTCCCAAGTCCACGACCTAGAGTTTCACTAGTTCTCCGGGATTGCACCCAACACTTACAATACACTAGTTGATCCGAGATTTCACCTTTATAATAGATTTTCGAGATTTCAGCCAACAATAGATTTTCGAGATTTCGCCCAACAATAGATTTCCGGGATTTCACCCAACACTTAAAGAAATACAAGAAGCTTTTAAGGTTTAATGTCTCTCAAGACTCACATGAAAGCCAATACAAAGATTGGAATTAAGCTCAATAGCTTTTACAAATGAACACAAAAGATATAAGCTTATAGCACAAAGTGTTCTAAAAACAGAATATGAATTTGAAGTTTAAGGATTTGAGTTGTAAGCACTTGAATATCTTAGCATCTCTTCTTACTTTACTTAGAAACATCTTCCTTTTATAGTCCTTGACTTCATATACAAAAATATGGTTGTTCTGATTAGAAAGGGATATTTTTCGTGCTTATATAACAGACGTTACTTTGCTCTGTAACGTTGGTGAACTTTAGGTAACGAACGTGAGTTTTGCTTTTATATGAAATTCTCAAAATTGTAGCAATGGTGAAAAATTGGTAACAGGTGTTACTAGTAATGGTGAAGAATTTATAACGGACATTACTAGTAATGGTGAAGAATTTATAACGGACATTACTAATCAACAACAAAGGTAAATTTTGCCTCTGTCCAAATTTAATCAATTTAAGGATAAAGTAATGAAGGTTACCAAATAGTAATGGTCACTACTTCTTACATAAAGACAAAATATTTGGAATAAAGGATTAAGTGAAAGAATAAATATAAACCAAGTTTTAGCATCATCAAAACACACATAAGAACAACAGAAAGAAATGAAAAGAAGGGAGAGAGAAAAAAATTAGAAGTAAAAATTTTGATGTAAGAGAGAAAAACAAATATTAATATAATTATTTTGTTTCCGTTGTGAATATAATACGATTTTCAATTTTGATTAATTTTATTTTCAATTTCAATTTCAATTCAAATTTTAAATTAGGACAAGATTGGTGATAAAATTAAAAATTATAAACATAATTACAAAAACACGTAAAATTTTGGATTTTTTGACTTATTAGCTAGGCCCATATTAGATAATTAATAATTTCAATTTCATACCAAATTATTGATTTATTTGGTTACCTCATTATGCATAAATGTATTTTATCATTTTCTAATTTTTAAATTGAAATATGGATTAATTGTAATTTGTATACTATTTTGATTAAATAATGCTTATAATGTAGGTAAGAACAAACACATTTAGTAGATCATTTCTATTAATTTTTCAAGTCATATCATTTGTGTGTTGTGTCAAACTCCTTTACTTTTCTTGTTGTACATACTTTGAAGTTCCAAAATAATTAGTGTTTTAAACACTATCATTAATCCTAAAATGGCTAAAGGAGGCCTATATATAGATTATTTCTCCTCTACTTTGGTTCTTAAAAATAAATTAAAAAGACAAGAAGAAAATTAAAAAGTGGAATTAATTCTTCATCAAATGATAACTCTTCTTTTTCTTTTATTAACTCTTTTTCTTCATAAAAAATAATTAACATTTTACTATTTAACATATTAATGAAATATATATATATATATTAATCCTAAAGCATAGAGATGAATTGCACAATTTGTTGCCACATCATTCAATTTGAGAATTTGATATCAATTGATTTCAACTAATTAAATGTGACTTTAATAATTCAATTAATGATAAATACTTCAATTAATTAATTTAACAAATTATCTATTAAATAGAACAAGGTAATATTTATTTATGTGGGATCATGAGTTCATAATAAATTAATACACATATGAAGCTATATACATGGGTTTTATAATGTCTTTATTATACTATCAAATAATATTATATAATTATCAATTATAGAATATGATTTATTTTAAATTATTTTTTAATTAATGAACCAAAACAAGTAATTAGTTTTAATATGACTTTTTAAAGTATATTAAAAAATTTAAATAACCAAGCGATAAAAATATTTCAATTTTTCCCATGATACCTTTCTTTATTCTTCTTATTATATATTTCTTTATTGCATTATTTATTCAATCAAAATTTCTATAATTTTCTAAAATTACAAGTTCTTTAAAATTATAGTTTAAAATAATTAAGATGCTATATTATTATTTTTTAAAAAAGAAAAATTGTATTATTTTTTTTATTAAAATATATTGTTTCGTCTTTTTTTTTTTTTCGTGCGTAGCACGGGCTCATGTCTAGTTAATACATAATAATCAACATGATTACTATATATATTAATAATTGAATTATGACAAATAAGAAAGATTAAGGTCATGATACCAAAAATGAATAAAAAAACATTTAAAAAATAATTAATTAAACATAAAAAAATATAAATAAATTAATTAAGTGAGAATTTAATTATGAGACTTAGGAAAAATAACCTGAAAGTTAGGAGGTGTTGAGCACATTGGATGTAGAAAAGTGTTTTTGTCTCCTAAAATTTTATTATCTACCAGACATGCTCTAAACAAAATGATTACATACTCACTACTTCTGTAAATTTAATTTTTTTTTATTTACTACAACAAAAATGGTAAATTAATGGGTGGTCAATTAAATTATTGAAATTAAAAACATTTACTTTTCAAAGGAAAAAAAAAAAAAAAAACTATAAAGGGTAAGTTTGAATTTTATAATATTGTGTTGTATTAAAGATAAAGACTCAAGGGAAAAAAATTAAGATAAGACACCTTGAAAATGATAGAAATAATTGAAGCAAGTGGCATTAGTGTAAAATGATGTACTTCATGGTGGTGGTGACAGTGGTAATGGTGATGGTGGCGGCGGCGGCAGCGGCAGCGGTGGAGTGGTGGTGATGGTGGAGGAGGGGTCATTGGGAAGCGTGTCGGCCGGGTGTAGAGGGTTGGTTCATGTTCAAATATTGGGACTAGTGCCCAACAAGAACAACAACAACAACAAACATCAAGTTAATTAATTGTTTTTGGGGACTAGACCTGCACGTGAGACAAGACTTTAGCACGTGCAAGTGCAGAAGGAAAACAGTGCACTGTTTGTGGCTAAACCTCTGTGTACGTATGAGTATGACATGCTTTGGGTAATTTGACAAAGGATAGTAAAGGAAAAAGAATGAATAAAACTATATATTGTTTTGTTTTTTTTTTAGATATTAAAACACAAATCCTAAGGTTGATCTTCACAAAATGAATTTGCTATTTATTTTATTCATTAAAATTTAATTATTAAAGTTAATATATGAGAGATAATTTCTAATTAAATGTCAGGTCGAATATGGAAATATGTTTATGAATTTTTTAAGAGTAAAATTTTGTCGATAAATGCTACGTATGTTTATGGGTTGACTTCAAAATTAAAATCAACATCAATTTTTACAAAAAATCAATTTATTCAGTCATAATTTTTATACTCTCTCCGTTTCAAAATATCTGTTATTTTAGAATTTTTTTTTTAAAAATATCAGTAATTTTAGAATTTTAAAAGGGCATTTATTTTTTTTTTTTAACTTTACCCCCCCTTTATTCCTTCACTAAACATTTGTATTAATTATTTTTATTTCTTTACATCAAAATAATATATATATATATATATATATATATATATATATATATATATATATATATATATATATATATATATATATATATATATATATATATTTTAATT
>CATKHJ010122962.1:0-24176 GCA_949750685.1 Vernicia montana | reverse complement strand
TGATGATTTTTATCATCCCACTGCTCTTGTCTCTCCATAAATTTTGTATCATCTTCATTAGTATTTTTTGTGGGCTGAGAATGTTGACCGGTTACATAACGCCATAAAAGACGACCTTTCAGAAAGCTACACATTTCTTGTGACCATAGATCGTAATTGGTACCATCAAAAATAGTTGTAATTGGTTGGACAATAGGAGAAGAAAGATGTAGAGAGTTTTCAGAAGCCATTGTTGCAGCAAATTGGAGACAATAATACAAAAAATATTAGATTTAATTAAGAAAATTAATTTTCGAAGTTGATTTTGAGAAAACAGACCTCAAAAATGGATTCAGGGTGCCAAAAAACTTCAGGAACCGGTCTGATTTTGGTCAGAACCGGTCTGGATGAGGTTGAACTGGTTGGTCAAAATGTAATGAACCGGTTCGGTCAAAGTCAAAAACAAAAAAGGAAACGGGTCGGATCTGAGCGTGAAACCGACCGGGTCAAAGCGCAGATCAGGTGGGTAGAGCGCGGGCGGGTCGGATCTCGGATCAAGATCGGGTGACATGTCACTGACAAGTGACACGTGGCAGCCAAGGATTGGAGCTGCATGGATGAGCTGGACGACGTGGCAATTGACACGTGGCCTGACAACTGACACGTGACAGATGATGATTGGTCGATGTGTCTGATGATGGTGACGTGGCAGTATGACACGTGTCACTGACAAGTGACACGTGGCGGAAGCTGACTAGATGACGTGGCTGACGTGGCTGCTGACTGTGTCGTCTTCAACCTCCAGCAGTGCGTGAAGCTCGTGACGAGAGTGATCTTAGTAGCAGTCACTGTGATCGGCGCGTGAAGGCGCGTACGGACTCCGTTGAAGCTCCGGTTGATCTTAAAATTCTTCTGGAGATGTTATCTTTGTAATGGTATGATCAAATAAATTTTTCAACGTGTGCATGAAAAATTTATAGAAGTTACAGTAATGGGAAGGAAAGAAAGGAGAGAAAAAAAAAATTGGAACAAAGAGCTGTGCTTTTAATTTTGAACAAGCTCTGATACCATGTTAGAGCTTTAAGAACAGAGAAAGAATTAAATATTTCATATATCTTTGTTGTGTTTTATACAAGAGAATTTACAAGTATTTATAGGAAAATATTAACTCTAATTAAGCCACAATTAAAGGGAGCTAGCTGGAACTGCACATAGTGGTGGGTGAGATGAATGTTTATTATTGACTATCTATTTGTGTATTTACATTAACAGGTATCATGAATCGATTTTTATACATCTTATTAAATTTATTTTTTACTAATTTTATAAAAATGAAAAAACAAATCATTCACTCCGAGATAAAATAAATAATTACCATAAAAAATAAAATTTTTTTCTTTAATTTAGATTAAAAATTAAAACTTAATTATGAAGGGATAAGAAACAGTTTTCATTGCTTAATTAATCATTTTCAATAGTTCAAATGACCTTTTCCTAACCCCTTCTGCGAAAGTATGCTATCATTATTATAATAGGGTATCATCTATTCTTCATCACAAATCTTGTGACTTGTGAGCGAAAGTTAGAAAATGGCTTGCGTACATATTGTAGTGTAGTAATCTCTTTCATATATCAAACATATACACCTTTTTTTTTTTTTTTTTTAATTATTTGAGTTAGAAATATTTTTAAATCAATTCTTATATTATTGAATATTTTTTGAGATTAATTCAAGGACAATTTTTATATACATCTAAAAATTATTATAAAAATAATTAAATGAATTTTTAATTAAGTGATACTGAAATTTTTTTCATAATTAAAAGATCGAGTTTCAATTTAATTCATATTTATGAAAAAATATATATATATTATAAAAGTAGCTATAACTTGCTTTTCAATCCTTTATACCATTTAGCACTTTGTTTTACCTTTTTTGGGTAATGACAAAACACTCACTCTCTTAATAGCTAAGAGCTAACCCCTCATCAACACCACTCACCCACTCTCTCTCTCTCTCTCTCTTTTCTTCGCTCTTTCCTCTCTTAAAAATTTCCTCTTTCTCTCTCTCACCAAAGTCACAAAATGTCTACTACTAACTTAATATTCCTCTGTCTCACCTCCATACTACTTCTCCATCTTCCCACCCTCACCATCTCCGATTACACATGCCCTTATCCATGTTATCCTCCTCCTACCGGCACCGGCACCGGCACCGGAACTGGAACTGGAACTTCCACTGGTACGACACCAACACCTCCGGCATCTCAGTCAGGATCATACTCACCTCCGGCCGGAAACTACCCTTCACCTACAGGGAATAATTTTCCATATAATTACCCTCCACCGTCGTTTGGTAACAATAATAATAACTACTACGGTCAATCTCCTCCTGACCCTATTTTGCCTTATTTTCCATATTACTACAGAAAGCCGCCTCACAAAACTGATGTGTCTCCGGCCACGACCGCTGCTCCAATATCAATTTTCTTGATTGCCATAGCTAATCTTTTCTTTTCTTTTTTTATTTATTAGTTCATCTAAGTGAAAATTTTGATGTAATTATAGGGTGGGAGGAATTTAATTTGTACTTGGAATATTTATATGTATTATGAGAGTATTTTAGCGTTATTTGGCTTTGTGTTGTAGCGGCGGAAAAATGTTCAGAAACTACAAAAATTACTCTTTTTTTTTTTTTAATCTTTATTTTTTTTAAGCATTGAGAAGGGAAATTCAACATCAATAACGTTCAATCTTACCACTAGGTTTAAGATACCAGTTTTTATTAATATTTATTATTATTAATTTTCAATTAAAATGTTATTTTTTTTATTAATTAAGTTTGGACTAAGATTTAGTACCCATCCTCACTTCTCCTTCTTCTTCTTCTTTTTTTTTTTTTTTTTTTTTTAAGTATTGGAGAATTTAACATCGATGAGATTCAAATTCCAATATTCAAACTTAAAATAACCTCACCTTACCACCTAGCTAAGACACTAATTTTTATTATTAATTTTCAATTAAAATGTGAATTTTTTTTTTATTAATTAAGTTTGGACTAAGGTTTAGTAGACTCACCTCTCTTAGACCTCCAAGTAACTCATATGTCCCTAAATTAAAATTCATTGATTTTTTTTACTCTCTTGATTAATTAGATTCTATTTGAAATTTAAATTTATAATCTTATAATCCTTAAAATAATTCTAATTCTATTAAGTTAAAAATCATTGATAATAAAATATTCATTTAATTAAATCATTTTATGACTTAGAAACATATCTTATTGTGTAAACAATTCAATAATAAAGTCTATGTTCAATGTATAATATACATTCTATTTAATATATAATATATCAGAATTCAAATTTTGATACTCAATTTCACTTTAAATAATTTTAATTCTAAAATTAACACATTTTTAAGGGTTTTCTATTCAAACAAAGAGAAGGAAAACAAGTTCCTTTTTTTTTTTTTCCTCTTTATCAAAAGAGAGTGTTGGCGGTTTTTGGATTTAAAAGAAAAAAGTAGTAGAAAATGGTGATGAAGAGAAAGACACAAGAAGCCGCAGAGGTGGCCCAAGAAACGGATTTTTAGTCTGTTTCTTTTTCATTTGTTTTTGTTGTTATTATGTACTACTAATTAGGGTTTTTTTCTTTTATTTATTTAATTAAAATCTTTTTTGGGGTCTCAATGTTGATTACGATTTTGTAACAAATTGAATACATCACCTGTTTTGGAAGATAATGTTTATGGAGCTTAGTGGGAAATAAGGTGGCACCATTAAATAATTGATTATAGTCTTTGTCATAGACAAAGGAAATGAATTCCATTGATAGATAATTCTTTATAATTTAATTTTAATTAGAATGATATCATTAAATTTTAATTATACCTTATTCATATAAATAATTTTTGTAAATTTTTTAAATCAATTATTTTGGGAAAATATTCAATTTAACTAGATTAAACATCAATGAATATATTTTCATATAAAGCTCACATATATTCAGTCCTTTAAATGTTAAAACTTCATGCATAATCTCCAGCCTCTTTTCTTAAATTCTTTGTAGTTTTAAATTTTACCATGGTTTTGAGGTATGTACGTGTTCTTTCTCTATTCCTGTCTGTGTGTTTGTACGTATATATATTTCAAAAAATATATATATATCCCCCAATGGAAACATGACTAATTTTCTTAATTGAACGTACTTGCAATTTTTTCTTTATTTTGGGATTTGATTAATTAGTACAAATTCCTCACTAGAAATTAACTTTTATTCTTGCATTTTCTTTATAAAAACATATAAATTAAAATAGAAAAATGGATTATTTATTTTTATGAGAATAAAAAAAAAGTACATTTAATATGATATGTGAGAACAAAATTATGATATTACCTTATTGTTAAATTAAAATAAAAACAAAACAAAGAAGTCTTAAATCATTACATTTACACCTTGAAATCATTTATTATTTATATTTGCACATTTCTGACTCTATGAATATATTTTTAAAAAAAAAATTTCCCTTGAACAAATGACTATATTTTAAATTTTTAAGGGACTCTCATGGGGGAAAACAAAAAAGAGAGAAAGTAAGAGGGTACTTGCTGGACCTGGAAATGGGGGTTGGTTTGGGAAGGCCCACTCTTACTTACTGAGGTGTTCCCTGGTCTCGAGGTAACTCTAATCAACAAAATTTCAAAAAGGGCCACTCTTTTAATTTGACTATTACACTTTAGTCCGGAATCTCTCGTAATTGTCAAAATGTTTCATTAATAAAAATGTGATTGACGAAAGCTAGTTAGAATGTTTGTTAGAATTCAGGGAATTCTCTATCCTTTTAAGAATTTTATGTATTAATTAAACAAATAAAAGTAAATTATATAAAATAAATATTATTAATAGATTAATTCTCCAACGAAATTTCTATTTTATAATTTATAAATAATTATTCAAATTTCAATAATGGCCTAACTATCTTGACTTGAGGCCTTGAGATAAAGAGGTCTTATTTTTGAATACCGTGAAAAGTGGAAGTTCACTCAATATGAATTGTAATTTATTACCTTAATATTATAATTGATATTTAATTTATATAAAAAATATCTCTCGGCAAATAAAAAAACGTTGGTAGACTAATTATGTCATAACTTAGCTTTTTTTATTTTTTTTTAAAGGAACTCATTAGGAATTTGGGTGGTTGTTTGTACAGGTGTGCAAACAGTCAATTCGGTTTAAAATCGAACTGAATTAAAAAACTAAATAAATCGAACCTCTATTTTATCTAAATTAAATTTAAACCGAACTTTATATAAAATCGAACCAAATCAAACAAAAAAAGTTTGATTTGATTAATTGGTTTGAACTAATTTTTTTCTTTTTTTCTAATAAACTATATATATATATATTAAAATTATTATATATATACATAATAATATATAATATGCTATTCATGTTATTATATATATATAATTTATACATATAAAATATAAATAATATACTGTTTTATATTATATATATAATATAATATATTTTGTATATATATATATATATAAATTTCAATCGGTTCAGTTCAAACTGAATTTTTTTTTGGTAAAAATCGAATCGAATTGAAATTTAATTCGGTTTACTATTTTAAAAATCGAACTAATGTATTTAAAAAGCCAAACCGAACAAATTGATTTGATTCAATTATTAGTTTCAGTTCGGTTTTACTCACTCCTAATTGTTTGTATATATATATATATATATATATATATATTGTTTTTTTCTCTTATTTGGTATAAATTTATTTTTAAAGAATATATTTTGATTTTATTATGTTGAATTCTATAAAAATTAAATTTATGAGATTAAAATGAATATTTTTCTATCTACATTAATATAAAAATATAAAAGTATAAACTTTAAATAAATTTTATAAAAATTTATTTTTACAAGGCTTAAAAGTGGGTATTCAATTGTCTCTGAAACAAAATTTTGTTAATGAATTGGTCAAAAGGCCACTAAGCGAAATGAAATTTGGCCAAAAAAAAAAAATCGAACTGAAAAAAAAAATGACATTTTAAACAACTCTTTAACAGGACAATATTCCTTAATTTCGCCATCAGTTGTCAAACTTATCGTTGATATTTGTGCGTAATGGACAATATTCCTTTATACGTAGAGAGGATTCAAATCCTAGTAATCAGTAGTTTAGTGGTAAACAACATCCTTAGCTGCAAATCAATATCATATCACCATTTTATAGATGAACTTTAGTTAAATCAACTCAATCAAATTAAGAAATATGAAATCATGGTTCAAACTCAAATCAAGGCGTAACCATCTTTCAAAATGGCAGTACCATAGCAAACACCTTTTAGCAACCTAAATAATGTTTTTCTCATAGTTTTGATTTATCAAATTCAAATAAATTACATACTTTTTACATTAAAAATTTTGCACCCCTTTGTCTACATTCATACACTTGACAAGGATCGTACATATACATTTATAAGAGGCAAGAATCTTCTATTATCAGATAATAAATAGTTTCATTAGATTTAACTACTGTTGGTGTTTCCATACATGGCCTGGCATAAGGACCTGCAAATTCAAGAATTCCCTGAGATCAAACCACCATTGTTATTACCTATTCCAGCTACATGGTACAGTACTTGCTGACTTGCTGCATGCACACATGAAAATATTAAGCAATGATATGGGAAATGCTATCTTCACACAATAGATTGCATGATCTAGAGATTTTTGTGCTGCAAACAAATCATATATATGTTGGAATTTTTTGCCTGACCTGATCCTGCGCCATTCCCTTCGTGCCTTTGTTCATATAGCATAATGCCAAACATGCAAAAATCATCATCAAAGAACATTTAGCCAATGGATGATTGAAAACTTATTAAGAGGCCACACCAACAGCTAAACTACCCATTCCAGAACTGCTGCCAATTCCAACACCTTTAATACTTTTCCTAACCATCTCACCGCTGTTTCTCCGGTTTCCCATTTTTGGCTTGCCCTTGACTCTCTGATCTTTCGACGCTTTACCATTCTCTGACACTCGATGTCTTTGCAAATTAGCATCCTTTACCTTCTCTGACTCATTGGCAGTGCCACCGTTTTTCATTACAGCTTCTGGGTGGCTGCTGTTGTTTGCTGGTGAATTTTCACCAGCATTAGAAGGCTTTATTGCATGGCAATCAGTTGACCCCAAAGATTCAGTCAGATTGATTGTTTTTTCAGGTTCACTAGCAGAGACAGCATGGCTGTTTCCTGACTTGGAAAGCAATTGTGATCTTGTAGCAACTCTACTCCCTGGGCTTGGTGACTTAGGTTGTATTTTAGCTAGTTTGGTTTTAGATGATGTGGCCTGAGACAAAAGTAGAAAACCGGGCTTCATTTTCTGACAGCATAAATATAGAGTAGAACACAAAAAATATGAAGAAAAAGTTGTTTAGGCTGACAACTAGAAATATCACAGAGAAAAGTTTGCGAAGATGCTCATAAAGGTTGTCTTATCACATGTGGTCATACTTGTTAAAAATACATTCCTGCATTAAGCTGAATCTGCTCTCAACAAATCTCTTTAAATAAATAGGTAGTTCCTTCAAGTTCAGAAAATGACAGAAAAAAATTATCATATTTCTACAAGAGCTTCCTCAAGATGAAATTAGTTGGAATTTTTGTAGTACAGAGTATCTTGGGACTTGTGGGATAACATTTAATCAGGGTATGGTTAGTCTAGAAACTGATGAGAAATGGCAGAGAATTAAGCAAAACTTGTAGTATTCACTAATGGAATCATATGCATTCTTATACGCTTTCCAAGCCTTTAATAAATTAATTCGTAAAACATTTCTTCCTTAGTCCTCCTCTTGAAGCTTTTCTTTTGATTCATGCTTTGGCTGATAATCAGGTAGTCGTGTAGGATTCCCATTTAACTAAAATGTATCCTCATTCAACATTTGGCATAAAGTTGCTTGCATTTAGCCATAAGGGTGTGGGGGAGGAAGAAATAAAAGGAGCTTTGGCTGCAGTTAGTCATTTCACTTATCATTTCTTCCTCGTTTTATAGATTCCAAATCTCTCATTTCTCAAATCAACCACCAACCCCAACAGCATAACCACATTATGTATGACACTTGAACCCTATCAATACTTTTAATGCTGATATTTTCTGATATTACCAAAAAAAAAAAAATCCTAAATCCGAGCAGCAAAATCTTTGAAGTGTGCTGAAAGATGTTAAAACAGAAATTAACTAATGCAGTTCATTTATAACTACATCTATCTCCTTATGTTGCACATCACATAAAAGAACACAATAATTGATCTAAGCAACTATATTAGACATGGTTGCATTCTGATAGACATGCTTATATGATTGAATTTATTACTATCTTGCAAATTTGCAATAAAGTCAACAAGAGATGATTGAATTCATTTCTATCTAGCAATAAGAGATGACTGAATTTTGTTACTCATTTTAGCATGAAAAATGGCTATAGCGAGACCAAGCAACGAAAAATTGCTAATGTACCTTGTTTCCATTGGAACCTGGTGAACCAGAACTATGATAGAAAGAGGGCATAGGAGTTGCTTTGAAATTAAGGCTTTTCCGGAATTGTTTAATCTCAGCCTCCGTCTTTTCCTACAACAATGATAATCCATTAACTTCGTAAAAATTAAACTATAGAAGAAATTATTTCTAAAATTGATGTACAAATGGAAGCTATTTAATCAATTATAAACTTATCCTATTTTAGGGATGTTCTTTGGCACTCAATTAGGAGCTTCATAGGAACGTCAATACTTTTAGCACAGCTTTTAGAAGTATCTACATTTATACCAATCATCTTTTAACATGATGAAGTAGACCAGGAAAAATTTCCAGTCCACTTTAGTAATAATGACAACAGAGTTATTGGAAGTTTCAACATACTTGTGTTCTTGCTTGAATCTGATTCATCTCAGCCTCCTTGGCATGCATTTTTTCTTCTAACTTCGTATAGAACTGAATAAGATGAGTAACAAGAAGAAAGAGGTAAGCATTCAAATCTGATCCCTAAACTTTAACACAGTCATATCTGCAACAATAGAAAGCTTGCTTGCCTCTTTCCTTCTTTCGGCTCGTTCACCACTTTTGAAATTGAAAGTTGCAGTACTTATCCTTGTGTCTGGCTTAGCCATGCTTGCAGTCTGCTTAAATCTGTAACATAATCATTCCACATACAAGTCAGAAGATTGGAACATCAACATTATCAGATATGGACACGATGGTGCATCTCACAAACCTGTTTGCACTCTGAAGTGCTCTAGGTTCAACTTTCTTTGATCCAGAAGGTTGAGATTCAACTACTTTCTTTAGCTTCGGTTCTTTTTCACTGGAACTACAAGTAAAGAGGTATTATAAAGGATGCAACCCATGTAATGAGCAGATTGTCAATTTGCAAAAGACAGTAATTAAGTACCTTTTACTTGCAAGATTTGATCTTGAATTACAACTTTCACAATCCTGAGCACAAAAGACCAAGCAAATTCAAAAATGACCTTAAAATGAGAACATGAAGTATACTTGAAAATCACAGTTGATAAATCTAGAATATTGTTTCAGGATAGCTAACCTCTCTTTTTGGAGTTCTTAGCACTGAACGTCTAGTTGGTGTGGCAGCTTGTGGTGACTGCTTTTCTGATTTCATCTTTTGTGGACTTTTTCTTTCTCTTCTATTCTGCTTCTTTGCAACTGTTTTTGGTGCATCATAATAATTGCTTCTCTGAACTTGATTTGCATTAACCTGTGACTTCAATCTGGGCTTCATATATTTACTTTCAATTGCAGCTTCCAGCTAGAGAAAAATATTGTGTATAGATTACAAATAAGAACAGCATCAGACAAAAATTTAATGCTGATGATGACAAGGGATGAAAAGAAAAAAAACAACGGCATATGTCTCATAAGAAAGCAAGACTAAACTGAATTCTTAGATATTAACATATTATTGTTTTATGTGCTTACATGATAAGTAATTGCATTTTTTTTTTCGTTTTTGACATTATCTTTTCAATTGTTTCTGCGTTTGACTAAAATGGAATCATAAATAGAATATAAACCCAAACCTTTGGAGAAAGATTTTTCTGATGTACTGCAGTAGTTTGATCGATTTCAGTTGTTCCACATTTTGGGGATAGGTCAATAGGACTGCATGATTCTTCCCCATTAGCAGTAATGCCATTAAGGTTTTCCTTTATTGCTATTTCTTGTCTCTCATTATTGTCAGATTCAGTTTCAATTTGATGTGCTTCCTGAGGTTTGATGTCTTCAAGGACATCTTCTACCAAAACATTATCTGAAGCAGCTTCCATTTGAGATTCAGAAGATAAAACAGCATGATCTTCTTTTTCATATTCCATCCTCTCATATTCTCCGCGATATTCTGAACCTTCAGGGCTCTCATGAAAGTGAGCATATTGATTGATATCATTTGCATTATCAAATTGACCTCCTGTATATCCATCATCAAATTCTGTATAGTCCCCACTCTCAAGCACACCCTCATCAAACTGAGCATAGTTGCTACTTCCATTCACACTATCATCATCTCCTTTGTAGCCCTCATTTTCACTGCGATATTCCCTCCCATTTTGACCCTCCAAGGAACCTGGTAGCCTCATACCCTTCTTCTTGAAATGGGCTTCAAAATAAGCTTTCTTCTCAATAACTGAACCAGGTTTTGAGTATTTCTCAACCTCTTCAAGATATCTATTGTGAGAGAAAGATGACCTCCTTTCCCAAGACAAGTCTTCACTTTCAAATCTTCCAAATGATATAGAGCCAGAGTGCAAGGAATCTGTCTGCTCAATTTGAACAAGTGGATGTTAAGAAGTTGATAAGGGGATGGGGTAGTCCATAGTAGTCAAGTAAAAAACAAGTACAATGTTCAAGCAAGTAAACTTCAACTAATGCTGAACTTGCACCAAAAATTGGCAACAGTGTTGAGGATTTCACATTTTAATAGTAAATTGATATATGTCTACGTGAGTCATTACATTAGCAAATGTAAACAAGCCAGGCTAAGGAAAAATAGCTACTTTTGGAAGCAAAATCCTGTTCTATCAGAGATAAATCATATTAGAATTTAGGAAGCAAAATTCAGAAACCAATCACAATCACTATCACTATCAAAGATCCATTCAATTCCAAACTTTTCTGCCTATGTTTCCTTTCTCCATATTGAGAAGCCAAGACAAAGATTTCATTACTCTGGTGTGAAAACAGTTTAGCATGATGCACTGTCCAAGGATGATCATCATAACTCACCAATAATGACATGAAAAAATAATGATCCTTTTAAGCTATTGTTTATTGTAGAAAGTAAGACCAAAAGAGCTTTAATAAGAATATGATAATTGAATCTGATTCAGATTTGACTTAGAAGGCCTAATAATAATTAATAGTAGTAAAACATCATTAATTAATCAACCATCCAAACTGAGAAAGCATAACTAAGGAACCTATTTTTCCACTAAATCACTGTTAATGAAGAAACAAATAAACATGCTTATTACAGTTAGATCCTGATAAAAACTAATCGTATAAAAAAAAAAAAAAAAATTTAAAAATAGTAATAACAATAATAATCATATCCATACCTGAAAGCCAATGCTATAGGGTTCTTCAAATTCTCCCGCCATACTTCACCAAATCAAGCACTAAAATACTCTGTAATCACCTGCTAATACAGTACAAATCAAGATATAGAAAAAAATAAACAAAACACAATATACTTAAAAGTTCACCATAACTACCTTAAACAAGCAATTGCAGAGATATAACACGAACAAATGCCCTAAGATTTGCAATTAAATTGCCATTGCTACAGAGATCCAATCGAGAGGAGCTCTGTTCAAATACCTCTCTCCGCAAATGAAAGCAAGGCTTGTTATAGAATAAAATAGAGGGAATCGCGTGTTTTAAGAGTAATGTAAAATGCCAAACACCAAACACTACCTTACAGATCTCTTTCTCACTTTCTCTGTCTGAAACAGAGATCTCTTTCTTCAAACAAAATGATAACTTTCTTTCTCTGTTTGGTGTGTGAGAAAATGTGTACTGTTTGGAGTGTACGAAAATTAAAAAAAGAAAAGAAAATTGTGTGTGAACTGTGAATCTAATCAAAATAGGGATTGCTTAAAAAAAGTTAATCAAAGCCATCATGTGCTGCTTGTCCTTTTTTTGTCTTGTTTTGATCATACACTTGTTTAACAGGAAATAGTCTTCTTCTCTTGTTCTATATGCTTCTTCGTCCGTCATCTCACGTCAGAATCGTTTATTGCCGTCTACATAATCAACGGTATTGCGGGATTGGGTTTGTAGAATCTAACGCCGGTATTTGAAGAAACAGTGGATTGGATTATGTGTAGATTTGAAGCAGTAGGGTTCCGCCACGTGGCAGTCAGTAAATGTTGACTTTCTTTTATTGACTATTACAGTTTTTGTAATGTGGATTAACATTAAACTACTATTCATTGACTAATTATCTGCTTTTTTTTTTTTTTTGAATCATGCTAATTTTTCTTTTGAAAATAATAATAATTATTATTATTATTAACAGTTTCTTACCGGAGACAATAATAGCAGTGCCAGTCAAACAAGGCCAGAAAAAATAGTGAGTCCAATTAATGTGAAAACGAAATATGACGTTTTTAGCCTTAGAAAAAAATGCAATTTTTTTTAGAAGCATTTCTTATTTTCTTTTACTTCTTCTTCTAATTATTATTATATATATATTTTTTTTTGCCGAATAAAGAAGAAATGTTGTCATTAAAAAAGGAATCAGCCCAAAATAATACAAGATATCAAACTAGTTAGGTAAATCCAGCTAAGGTCCAAACAGAGATTAACCCTCAACATGTTTTTAACACTGGAGTTGAAATCCAAAATACTATCAGACAGTAAGTCTGTGAAATCAACCACACTGAAACCTACAATCAAAGTAAAATTACATAAAAACCCCTTAGAGAAACTCTCCCTAATAGTAGCCTCAATCCTCTTCAATTGCATCACCTCTGTCACCAGTGGCCGAAAAAGGAGAATAAACTCTGAATATTGTAGAGAGCTTATAGTTGAAATTACTCAAATAAGTTTGAATCGATGTAGATTGAGCTCAATCCACCACATATCTACCGATCTGTATGTGGACCAACAAAAACAAAGGATCACCACACACATCTCAAACAGATCTCGCCGATAGGGGTGGAAACCTCTAAGAACAACAGTCAAATTTAGCAAAAAAAAAAAAAAAAAAAACTTGCTATGTCCCAAATCGACCTGACGCCATCAACAACAACCTCTCCTTCTTCCCGCCAACAACCATTCCTCAACTGATTCTTTAAGAATAGAAATAGGTGAGAAGGCCGGAGTCTTTCATGGCAAGACCACCGTTTAGCCATAATCAAACAAATCAAACAACAAAACCCAAATGAACCGGAAAACAAAACCAGCCTATAAAAGGTAGTAGTCATCAAAAGACTAAAGGAAAACAAAAAAGATAGAGAAAGTAAAGGAGAAAATAGAAAGAAAAAAAAAAAAAAAAAAAAGGTTCCTTCCAATTGCCAGAGCCATTGGAAAGTACCAGATCATCAACTCTATGTGAGGGAGTAGAGGGAGAGAGTTTTTTTTAAAGAGACGAGTTCACTAGTAGTGATATTTCTAAATTGTTCATTTCTTATTTTCTTTTAGTGATAAAAATTATAAATTATGGTCAATTTCAACTTAATTATGGTCAATTTTTGAATATGAAAATAGAAATAGAACCTATAAACCTCCTTTATTATATTGCTGATTTTTTTAATTTAACAAACAGATTGATCTAATAAAATAAAAAAAAGTTAACAGCGAGTTTCTAATGATTAAATCACACATTTATAATTTTTATTTTGCCATGTAATTATGCTTGTACTTTATAGTCTTTATCCTCAAAATATAAAAGCCTCATAAGTCATAATAAGATAAAGCTTTTCTTTTCTTTTAAAAAACAAAAAATCTGATTTGCAGAAAGCTAGTTTTGGTAGACAATGAAAAATGAATGATTATGTAACTAACGATTGAGCAAGTGAAATAACCTTTTTAGTGCACTTAATTTTTGTCCAAACACAGAAATGAACCCCACAAAAAATTGTTGGATCAAGATCTGAAACTATTGCTAAGTGGTGGGACCCCAAAACTTTTGGATTGCACGTTGCAACGATGGATTGATGCAATGATTAGAGCCGTTAGATTAGTAGGGATCCATAATCCATTCATTTTTGTTAAAGCTTTCAGCCAAAGCCAGCCAGTGGGATTTATAAATAATTTATATATATATTAATAATAGGAATAAAACCTGCACGTGCATGGGCCGTGCATGTCTCACCCTCTCCGGCATTTGTATGGTGCTGCCGGCCCACGCAAGCCTTGTAAACTGAGTTCAGATCTCTCCCCTCCTCTTCCTATTTAAGCAACTTTGGAATACAATCTTGACCGTCAAAAAATAGAAAGTGGGACCATTTAAGTGTGAATCCTGATTGCACGTGTATCTGATGGAATAGAATACGCCACGTGGCAGGCTGGAGAGTCGTGTGTACCATTTCCTTTTCCTTTATTTTCTTGAGTAATTGCTTAGGCTTAGTTTACATAAAAATTAGAATAAGAATGAAAATGGATGTCTAACTTTAAATAATAATATTCTAAGTTTATATTACAATTATTTAAATAGAATATATAGTTAGATTTATTCAATCATAAAATGTAAGAAAAAATAGATTTATTGTAAATCAAATAAAAAAATGGAATTATATTTTAAGAATTAAATTTCATTTCTAATTATGAAAAGAATTAAATTTAACATAAATGTACATAATAATAGCACATAAAATAAATATGAATATTATTGATATTTTTTTACTAGAAAAATGAATATAAAAATATTATTATAGATCCATTTTTATTATTCAAATAATTGACTGTACATATAATTATAAACTATATCTTAGGTAGAAATTTTTCTATTGTCCTTCTCACCTAATGAATGGCAGCGAGCATAAATTTTTCAACATTCTCCAAATGACAATTCAAGCTCTTTATTCACAAAAATTCCTAATCTATTGTTATAGAGATTTCGATTACCTATACATTTAATGATTATCTTTTTATTCATCCGGATATATAATTAGAGATATAATCTTGAAGAATGTATATATATTAAGGAGAAAATAAATTAAAATTAGTATGATTTGTTAATTAATATATAAATCTCACATAGATTAAATATAAAATGTTGGATGAATTTATATATAAAAGCATCCCCTACAAACTCTTAAAGCTCACTCATTCTCTATTATAGGGAGTATACTCAATAATTAGGTTTCCAAGAGACTCCCTAATTCATCTTCCTTCTTCAAAATATTTTAGGAGCCACAATCTCTCTTCTTAAACTTAAAGAGGGAGAAAATGACTCATAAAAATATTTTATTATTTCTCTCTCTTTTTTTAACGAGAGAGAAATTATAAATTTTTTAATGTAAAAAATAAAATAATAATTTTATTAATAAAAAATTGAATAGGGAGTGTTTTTAAAACAAACACGGATTTCAAGATAAGTTAAAATAGGAAGTTAAATTGTTTATAATTTAATAGAGAGCTATATAGATAGTATTGTTGGTGATGCTCTAATTGGACTCTCCAATCTCAATAAATTAGCTTTTAAAATTGATATTGTCCAAATATTATATAAGTCCCAATATTTAGTCTCAACATTTGTAAAATGATCGTTTAATATTTGATTAATTTTTTTCCTGCTTTTGAGAATTATTATCTGATTGCATCAACTTTTAAGATAATTAGCATGTAAAAAATTATTATCAAGGTAAAAAACCAGTTCAACGTAAGGAATTTTTATAGCTTGATGTTTATGAATCATGGATATATATGGATTTCCTGGAAATAATTAATATCATTTTATTCCAGCAGAAAAATAAAAAATGTATTAATAATCCATCAAGGCTTAATTAGAAGTTAAAACAAGGTATCAGACTATGATCAGAATTTTTCTTCTTGCAAGAAAAAAAATTAAATCTGGTTATTATAAAATTAGTTAAATATTGTCTAAAAGTTAACGACAGAGTGCTTCTAATTCTTTTCCCTCTTTATAGAGTGACCCCTTCCTCAACAAAAAGAGAAAAAAGCAAAGAGAGAGATCGAGGAGGGAAAGTCCATGCAGCTGGGCAGAGTTTTTTTGACTAAATATTAATTTTATTAGAATTGGAAGGTCAACACAGCAGGTCCTACAAAAGAAGGTACAAGATTGTTGTAACATTTGGCATTCAACAACAATAAACTAAGTTCCTTACTCAAGCTCAAATGATAAGACATTCAACAAGCAAATACATCCATGCTTTGGTACCCAATCTTTAAGTCTATCTTTCTTTCTTAGCTACACTTGGAAATTAGTTGTACTCTATAAGAAATTATTTAGTTGAAAATTAATGGAGTTTCAGTTCTTAGTCTTCTAATTAATTATTTATTATAAATATTATAAAATTAATTAATAATATTATATAAGATTCGAGAAAGAAGATGAGTTATTTTTATTATGTAGTCTAAATTTATCCTGTCCTTTAACAGATTAAAAAAAATTAATTATAAAAGATAATGTTTCTATATATATATTTATATAAAAAAAAAATTGATAGTCAATAATGCTACTGTAGAACAAGGCAACTTGGTTTATATTAATGACAAATGATGCAAAATGAGACTAAAGACCGTACCCATGTGATACACATACTCCAAGTTGATGTTCTTTTCAAGAAAATATGATATATACATATAGTTTGCAGCCATGGACTTCCACATCAAATGGAAGTCCATGGCTGCAAACTATATATAAAGTTAAAGAAGTATAGAAGAATAAAAACAAAGAGAGTTGTGAAAATTTGCTTGGTAAAGAAGAAGGGAAGGAAGGATGTGACCATGTCGGTCCCGTGAGTATTTATGTATCGAATGAAATCATTTATTTCTCTAGAGTCAGATCTCCCAACATTTTAATCCAAAATCTTATTGGCAATAATATTGGTATAATTGATAGATAGAAAATTTTTCAAGAGTATCACATTTCACACCGGAGAGAAAGAGGAAATGTGACAGTTTCGCATATGGCAGGCAAGGCATGTGATATTTGTGTTAGGATATTGAAATTGAATAAATTTGTTGTTTCATGTGTGTTTTTTGGGTTACATTATCTTCCTGGATATGACTAAAATTCATCACCATATATGGTACTGCATGTGAAAGTCCTATATATCTACTATATATGGTAATGGTAGGGATTTCATTTATTGCCACAAGCATCCAAAGAAAGTCTTAGCTAATATTTGATAACCTCATTCTAAAATTTTCAATATTTAATTATTTTAAGTTATTTGGTAACACATATTTTAAAAGTTTCAATTAAGTCAAAAACTAATTAAAATGATAAGTTAAAATTTTTAACTTAAAATTTATATTAAATACAATAAGTGATTAAATTTTTAAATAATTTTACATTTTAAAAATTATATAACTTGTATTATTCAACACTTAAATTCAGCATTTAAATTTTAATTTTACCAAACATAATCTTAATAAATTTAAAACATTGTTTTTGTAACGATATTTTTGTGCTATATAAAGGAAATAACTATATACAATTTTTGGAATAAAATTCTTTTTCTACGAAAAAAAGAAAAAATAATGATATCATTTAATATGAAGTATAATTTTTGAGATTATCATTAAACTCTACTTAATTAGTTATTTTGAAATAAAATTATTGACTTATTGTAGAATTCTTGAAATTTAGTATCTAATGAATTCCAATTTCCTATTAAAAAAAAAAAAAAGGAACAAAGCATACCCTTTTGACATATGAACTACTCCTAGTTAAGCCCTCAAAAAATAAAAAATAAAAAGGAACCACTCTTACTTAACTTGCTGAGTGGTTTGTCAGTAAGATATTATTTAGTAAAATTGAAAATTAAGCGCTAAAAAATTATGTGTTTAATTTTAAGTGTTAAATATAATAAATATTAAATTTTTTTAGCGCTGAATATAATCAATTTATTTGATAACTGTTATTATTGAAAATTATTAAATTTTTTTATTAGACATAATTAACCATGTAATATTAATATTTAAGTTTTAATCATTAAATATAGTTTTGAAATTAAAAAAAAAAGTCATAAATAAAAAATTTAGAAATACCAATCATATTAGAATAATATTTCTCATAAATTTTTAAAAAATAAACATTATTAAACTTTAAATGATTATTACTAAAACTGATAAATAAGTATAAAAAAAATTAAGAATGTGCTAAAGGTATAAAAATCACATTTAAAAGTCACATATTAAGTAATTTAAAAATATGCTAAGGGTATAAAAGTTATTTTAATAAAAAATTTTAAAAACTCAATAATTGAAATTTTAAGTCAAATATTTTAACTTATCATTTTAAGTGATTTTTAACTTAATTGAAAAAATTTTAAATTGTGATAATTTTATGTTGTCAAATATTTTAAAATTAATAAGTATTAAAAATATTAAATTAAATAATAAGTTGATAAATCTAATCAAATTATAAGAAAAGCCATCCATGATGGTTTCGATAACCGGACCGATTATATAAATCCAAAGCCCTATATATATGTGCAGTAGAATGGCAAGCCCTGAACTCCTAATTGGGTTCATGGATGCCCCAGAGACTGGCCTGCAACTCAAAATTATATGTAATAGTTAAGGAACCAAAAATGAAAGATATGTTAATTAAGTTTTTGAAATTGATTAGATAATTAAAGAAAATCTACCCAACAATTAACACATTTAACATTATTGTCATTCCAATATTAATTCTCCAATCTGCAAAAGAGTTTAACAATTAGTTTGTTTTAATTAGGCAATGGCATGGAAATTAAGAATCTGTTTTAGTTAGGTAATGGCATTACTATAATGGAAATTATTTTGTTTTAATTATTCTTAATACATTTTTTAGTCACTATTAGTTAATTAATCAGGGAAGATTAAGTGTATATATTTATAATTTATATTTCTTTTTCTATTGCAAAGAAATTTGACATTGGTGTTTAGGAGGGAATAAGGATATTTCTTTTTTTTTTTATCTGGTTTTTTATTAAGTCGGGGATTAATAATTCATTAATGGTTTTTTATTAAGTTGAGGATTAATAATTAATTAATTAATTAAGACTTTCAGGAATTAATCTAACTGAAACAACTATTATCTATCCACAGATCTAGACCATTGACAAGCTGGCTCAAAATTGATGCAGGGTATTGTTTCCTGTAACGGCTAAGGCCCAAAATACTTTCACTTAGAACCCAATGGGCTAACATTCTAAATGAGCATTAAGCAGGTCTTTTGTGGGGGCCCAATAAAGAATATCAATAAGAGAGAGAGAGATAACAACTTGTAAACTTTCAAACCAAAACTAAAGTTATTCTAATATTTTGTTTTTACCATTTGGTAAATTTCACTCCAATTGAGATTCAAATTTAAGACTATTTAGCCTTAGAAATAACTCGGGTATCACTGAATTAAAAGTTCATTGCTAGTTATTCTAAAATTTTAAACTCATGGGATTGTTTGGTTTAGCCAAGCTAGCAGGTCCCCTTAGTCCTTGCAATTATCAACTGCAAAGAACTGAATCAGCAATAGTAAGGTAATGGCAAAACAACACAACTAGTGAGTTGTCATTTTAGAGTTGGGCCAGTAGGGCTCCATAACTTGGCAAACCAAAGTTTTTAAACACTTAAAAGAGTCTAAAAAAGGGAAGGAAAAAAAAAAAAAAAAAAGGCCAAACCCATTAACTACCACTCATAAGTTTGGTCAACATCACCTTCAAAAAAAAAAAAAAAAGAAAGAAAGAAAAAAAAAAGTAAGAAAAGCCCACAAAAGGGCACTATCCCAATTTGTTATTCAAAGTCCAGATTCAAGAAACCCAAGAAAAAGCTTTTAGCCATAAGAGGATGAAATGAATGAATTCAAAAAAGGTGAGGAAGTATATTAGATAATTAGAAGATAGGAATGGGAGATGGGATCTTTGACACAACATACATCCCTAAAAATAAAATAATACTAATAATTTTCTTTTGATGTATAAATGTGTAATGTGAACTGTGATGGGAAGGCATTGATTGGGCTGTAAAAGGAAGAATTTTGATTGGGCTGTCAATTTCTAAAATGGTCCCTTTTTAAGCTTTTAGGCATTGAGTTTTGGTCCCATCTCTGTAGTTGTCTGTGGTTTACACAACAAGGAGCATGACATTTCTCTCTTTCAATCTCAATGTCTCAATTAATTTTTGTTTGCATGTATTTATTCTCATCTCAAACACGGCTTAATTTTTTATTTTTTATTTTTTTATTTTTTGGTAAGTCCCCACTTGCACCAAATTTAATTCCTTTATGACAAAAATAGAGAGTTGGTTTTTTGAATTTTTGAAAGCTATATTTTCTATTATACTATCTTATCCAAAACACGAGTTGGATATTGAATTTTTGAAGCTCAAAAGATTTTTAGCTTTATATATATATATATATATATATAATAAGATGATATCATATATTAATTTTCACGCATCATATTAATTTCATCTTTTTAATTCGATCGAAAGTAGATTATTCACATTGAAATTAAAAGATTTTAATTAATAAATTTTTAAATAATTTATATACAATATTAATTTCATATCAATTTTATCAAAAAAATATAATTCAAAACTGTCATAAAATACGTACGTATATTTCCATTTTTAGTTAAAGCATATGAATCTTTTTCTAGATTTATTGTTTGCTGTAATAACATAATAAAATTATTGAAAAGCATGTTACTATTATAAACTAATCCCCTTGAGAATTATAGGAATTATGATTAATTTGTAATGCCCCATAGGCCATAGCATAGGATCCCATGTCGATGGGATTTGAGGCAGGAAAAATAAATAAAAGATTACACAATATTATACCAATACCATGCCATGCAATATTAATCTGTGTTTAAGTATTTTATTTTATTTGCATTTAAAAGATAATATGATTTTTTTTTTATTTTTTTTTTTTTGCATCTTTTTACTCCAGTTGGCTAAGTAGATTAAACAGTTTAATCTATTAATAATTAATTATGACTTTTCTTCGTGTATATTGAATTGTAATTTTTATTCATAAATGGAATTCTACTTTATTTAAAAAAAATGTCCTTGCTTTTTAATTTTTTTTTTTTACATATTAATATCTCTGCTAATAAGTAACAACGAATGAATTTTACTTGTATGTCAATGATATTTTAAATATAATTTATTTCATTTAAAAAATATATAGTTTATAAAAATATATTATCATATATTTTATATTTATTTTTTTATAAATTTATTATACAAATCAAATTACAATAGAAAATAGTAATTAACTTATTACTGTTATAGATAATTATTATATGTGAATATTACTTAAATATCATTGAATATATATTTTAGAGAGATTATAGTATATGGTTATTTCAATAATATTGTATACACTAAACCCTAACTATTCCTCTATATAAGGGAAGTTAGAGTTAATCTAATAAAAAAAGAGTTTGAAATCCCTTTTCTCTCTACATATTTTCTTCTCTCTTTTTAATTTATTGCTTTATATCTCTTCTTATTGTCTTTGATATACTGAGCTAATAAGTCGATTTACAACACGTTATCAGCACGAATTCGTTCTACCATTTTTTTAAACTATCTTTTGAAAGATTGTTAACAGTTTTTTCATGAAAATTTGGAGGTATTTTATTATTTGATGTTATTTAATTTTAATTAAGTAAACATAGTTTCTGAAGAATTTGTATTCTAAAATTCTTGTAAAATTAAAATAAATTAATACAATTCCTGAATAACTTGTATTCTAAATTTTAGTTCCTGAATAACTAGTATCATCTGTAGTTTATGAAAAAATTGTATTCCTATAAAATTAAATAAATTAATACAGTTCCTGAAGAACTAGTATTATCAATAGTTCTTAAAGAACTAATTAAATAAATAAAATAAAATATCAATTCTTGAAGAATTGATATCTTAAGTTTTTGAACAACTAAGTATCATGAATTTTTTAAAAACTAGTATTATAATTTGTTAAAAAATTGATATCTTACGTTCCTAAAAAACTAAATAAATTATCAATAAGAATCAATTGATAAATTAGAGTTGGAAGCTTAAAATCAAAGTTCATTATTAATTATTTTCGGCTTGATGTATGAAATCAAGGTACGTAAAATTATTATTTTAATAAATTTTCAATATTGATCAATGTTAATTTTGGCTTATTATCGTTTTGGTTATATATATATATATATATATATATATATATATATATATATATATATATATATTAAAGTTTGTAACTAAGATTCGTAAAAAATTCTTATAAATTCACAAATTGGTAAATTTTCTTTTATGTGGTTAATTTATCTAATGTATTATTTTATAAAGCCACAAATTCATAAATTTACAAATTCGTAAATTTGGCGAATATGGTGGATCACAAATTTACAAATTCGTAAGTTAATTTTTTTTTTTTTAATGTGAATATACATATATTATAGAGATATGAAACAGAAACTTTGCTTTGTGTGGCTTTACATGTTGCGGATATATTATGGAAACAGCTAATATATTGTTTATGCTAATATATTATTATTATTAATAAACCACAACATCGACTTATTATTAATGTACAAAAATTTATTGTTTTTGTTAATATATGTTGCGGATGTACTAACATTGGCCTTATTATTCACATAACGTAATTAGAATACCTTTTTTTTTTCTTTGTTTAGAAAATAATTCAGTCATATTTAGAATCACTTCACAGTTGTTACTGAATATAATATGTTATAGAAAACATATATTATTTTTATACCTCTAACATGCTCCTGCAGCAGCAGTATAGAGAGTGAAAATTTACAAAATATTTTGAACTTATTACTTGCCTTCTAGTAGCTAAAAAAAAAAGGAACAATAAATTGCTAATGAGAAATCATTAAGCTATACCCACTGATATAGCAACAGTCCCTGAAGTGAATGTTGTAAATAACTAAAAGTCAAAACTCAAGAGTGGGATACTTTTGGTAGATAATGAGAATACTGAAAGAGAAATAATCCACATAGAGGCACAACTCAGCTCAATCTGTAGACTCCCTGAAGGAGCAATTTGGTTAAATATTGAATTTTTAGTTCAATAATAAAATCTTGAAGGTTTGGTATGACATGCTATTATGCATATAATACATACTCTCCCTTTACAACTTATACATGAATGTGAGCCTAATATTTCTCATCAGCGAGTTTTTGGTTGTGCCATGTATAATACCATTTTAATGTGCGAAAATGAGTCTACAAAAGAGACTCATAATTTATTTTGATGAGGCATATTTTTCGACATTAGGGGAAGAGAAAAGCACCTATTAGTGCTAAATAATGTCGAGAAATTTCCTGGAAGGAAAATCATTTATACAAGCTTTGATCCTGTACAAGTCAAAATGAACTAGAAGTTCAGAAAATAATATAATTGCAACTCAACTGTCAAATGCATTTATAGATGCTAAAAGATTGACAAAGTCTCATATTCCAGCTGCTAATACCCTAGTAAGGGTTGTGGTTCCTATTGAAAATAGAAAATCAATCGAGCTTTACACACGCCAGAAGCGTGGACAGTAAATTGAAACTATAGATAAAAATTCATGGAAAATAAAAGTAGCATCACTAAGAAAATCTCCTGAAGGGAAACCTCTTGAAAAGGAAGATCTCATTCAAAGAGCTATAGCTAATGATGAGACACAGAGTGAGATAATGGAACAATTAGATCATCCAAATATGGCTCATGGAGTTGATGATCATATGAATGAAAATTATGAGATCTCAATTAATTTTGTGATACAGGAGAAAGATTTGATAGAAACTCATATATTGTCGATGATGAATTTGTCTCAACAGTAGTTCTTGCTGTCTCAAGAAATAATCTGGATCCAGAACCTATGAATATGAATGTCAGTATAGACATGACTGACCATCATAGAAAGAGGCAATTCGGGCCGAACTAGACTCGCTATTTAAACACATGATATTCA
>CATKHJ010122894.1:0-27072 GCA_949750685.1 Vernicia montana | reverse complement strand
GCATTATAAATTGCCATCAATATCCGTCATCCATGAAATCATTTTTCAAAAAGTCAAATCAGATTTAAATGCCAAATCGAGATTATTCAAAACCAAAAACCTAGTCCCCGAGCCCAAACTTGATTCGAAGATTAGTGATTTTATCATTGGGTAAATTAATCAAAAGATTAATAAATTGGAGTCAAATTGGGTTTTTCCTTAATTTTCCCATTTAAAATAAATTAGGGTGGCGACTCCCGAATCCTTTTCAAAAGTCAAAAATTAATTTTCTAAGGCGATAGCCGCTTCCAATCGTGAGCACCAAAACCCGTTCCTTAACCTCCCTTAAAAATCGCTCTCGCCTTTCCTTAAGGCATTTCCCACGAGCGAGGGGAGGGGTGTTCGGGCGAGGCCTCACAACCATGCATGCAAACCTCGCGTCTAGGTTATGCCTTGAACCAAGTCTTATCACCTTGTAAATCAAGATCGGTGATCCGTCACCCAAAAAAACACACTCAACCAATAAACCCGGTGAAAGGAATTATTTTCCTGATATACTATTGCATCTGTATATCCTTTTTCCAGTGTAAATTCTTACCCTTCCTTTTTCTTTTTTTTTTGAAGGTACCAATGGTCAATCCAATCAGCATGGATACTACGATCGCCCTTCTCATCAACCTCCTCAAAAAGCAAGAGGAAAATTTTCAAGCCATTCTTAACTCGGCCCTCAATGCTCAACAAACCAATTTCAGCAAAGCTTTAGTCACCCAACAAACCAAATTCAACCGAGCATTGATCACTCAACAAACCATCTTCAACAATGCATTGGCCCATCTCACTAAAGCCCTGAGCTCTCAAAGGCAGACCATGAACCAAATCAAGTCAAATCTAATGGCTTCAAGCCCTTCCACCGCACCCTATCCTGATGAAACCAACACCGTAGCTTCTACCATAATCAATTGGCCTGACACCTCTCCTTTTTTTACCAACACCACATTTGGTCCCTGTGTTGCAGCCATATCAACTCCTATCATTGGCCTTACCCATAATAGAGAAGTGTCCGAAAATGCCACATAACTAATCCCAAACAATCATGCCAACCCAACCCCTATTATTGATGTGACCAGTAATAAAAGAGCCCTCAAAAGTTTCATACCGCCAAACACCAAAGTTGACATTCCTCCTTCCTTGAATCCTTTTCAAGGAATAGGAACCTCTACCCAGCCAAACATCAAAAGGCCCATCAAACTACCCTTGAAGCGCAACACCACTGTGCTCTAGTAAGCTCACACAATTGGGATAAGATGCAAGAATAGTAACCCTTGTGCTTCGACTTTTATTATCTCTACCAAACTGAAAAGTAGAGATGTAGCTACCATCACCAACCAACAACCTTGTAAATCAGAGAGAATGAAGTTCACTGATTTGGGTATTCCCTTGAGCGTAGTTTACAAGATGGCCCTTGAAGCCGACATGGTTAGGCCTTTGGAGCCGAAAGCACCCCCTAGCCATCCATCCAGAAACTACAAGCTTAATGAGTACTGCGAGTACCACTAAGGGGTTGGGCACGAAACTAACATGTGCAAGAGCTTAAAGCATCAAATCCAAGATCTCATTGACGATGGAGATATCCTTCCTTTAGAACCCGTACCCAATGTGCCTATCAACCTTAGGGACATTATCAATTCCCTCAAATTTGAAAATTAAGCGAACCTACCCAATGACTAGCACTTTGAGGAGAACATTGGCCTAGCTGACGTGCCCTTGTTCGAGTCCATCAATCAAGTTGAATCCAGTCAAATCCTGAGTCTGAGTCCAAGTTTGTCGAGTCTTGTGCTTCTTTCTTTTCTTTTGAGTCAAAGTTAGAGTCAAACTTTGTCAAGTCATGTTTCTCTCCTTTTGGGTCTGTAATTGACCAGAGCCAGAATCTGCTAAGTCAAGCTTTCCTTTTGAGTCTGTCTTTATATTTTGATACTACTTTTAATGAAAAGTTTGAATTTTATTTTTCATTGTATATCTCATGTGTTTTCCTTTTGAATCCAACTTGAATGATGCACCCAAAAAAAATGAAATGAAAAAGGCAAAGAATCAATTATAGCACAGAGGGAAAAACCAAAGATCATATACATTGTATCTGCATATCATAACAGGCAGGCATTAATCAAAAGGGCTTGTGATTTCTTAGACTGTTTTGCGTGGAAACCAGCGACATGGTAAGGATAGACCCAAGTATTGCGGTTCACAAGATTCCGGCCCACAAGCAGGAGCGGCAAAGAATGAAAGCAAAGTGAATCAAATGGTACCATGACCAGCTGAATGCCACCGATGAAAAGAGGATGGATGCTTTGTACAAGATTCAAGATTATCAACAGAAACTAGCCAGACAATTCAACAAAAGGTAAAAAATAGAGGTTTGCAAAGAAGGGAATCTTGTCCTGAAAAGTCATCTGAGCTCCTGTGCACGACCAAAAAGGAAAGTTCAGACCAAATTGGGCTGGATCATACATATTCAAGAAAGATCCTATCCGGCGGAGGTTCCATCCTCATGGACGTGGACAGAAACCAGTTCTCCAATCCTTGCAACTTAGACAAGCTGAAGAGATATTTTGTTTGAAATTAATGACTGTATTTAGTTTTTGTTCTACAATGCATTGTAATTAGAACTATATGGACCTGATTCTCTAAAAGAAAATGACTGGCAGAAAAATGATGCAAAGGATACGTAGGCAGCCCAACTCGGGTGCAGTCCAAATCATAGTACAAAACATTTTGTTTACATGACAGCATCTCATTCTCATTTTTCTTTGTGCCTAAATACATCACTCACTTGGTTCTTTTGCCAAATAAAAATGCTGAAAAGTGCTCGCTAAGCTGAAAACTCAAAAGGGCAGCTTAAGCAGAAATTAGAGCAAGCTCGTAGAGTTGAAAACCCGAGAGGACGATTTGGGCAGAAGTTAGAGCAAAAATAAATAATAAAAAAAAAAAGATGTGTCGTTCAAATTGGATTCTATCAGGAGTCATGTCAAGATCCATATGTCATATTCAAAAAAAAAAAAAAAAAATAGGTAGTGTGTCCTATCTCATTTTCTTCCTAAAGCAGTCAAACAAACTCTACCCTTCTCGAGGTCGTCTTCCTTTGTGTCAATCCTTTCTTTCATTTGAAGAGTCACAAAAGACGAAGAAAGTGTTCAAAGTCAAATTGTCGCAAATAAAAGTCGCTCTTACGTATCATCAAGGGCATTTTTTTTTTGAGGTCATTCCCATCCTTTTAAGTCATCTTCGGTTAGTCAATCATCCCTTATCGGGGGCATGATCTCTAAGTCGTGTCTTCCTATCAAAGTGCTCAAGTCACCAAAAGACCCAAACCATTAGGCCCCTCTTCATTCCTAAAAGTCCATCCCGACCTCTATGCCAATCCTGCTAAATACTAAAAGCACCATCCCCAAGAGCCTTCCTAGCCCAGATAATGCATTATTTCCTTTCCATTAATCATTGTAACAAAACCACAAAGCTCAAGCTACCTGGCGGAACCAGAATCGACCAAACCTCTCGCAAAATCTGCATCGCCCAAGCCATTTATGGAAAAGCCTACCTCTCATTTCCAAAGCCCCATCTCCTTGATGAAACCAAGCCACCCGAAAGGTCCCACCATAGACTAAAATCAAAGCATATCCCTCTCACTGTTCAAAAAGAGTCCAATCTCCAAAACCCAATATCTAAGTTGCCTAACAGATAGGTCAATCCCCTTAAATCATAATCAACCAAATCTCTTCACCAAGGGTCCTTCACCCGATCAGCCGAGTCAAAAGGGTCATCCACCCGATCAATTAAAATCTCTCAAGCCAACTCACCATAGGTTGAGGCTCACCTCTTATCAGAATCTTTTCCAAACCTCTCGAGCCGACTCGCCATAGGCCGAGGCTCTCCTCTTTTCCAAATCTCTCGAGCTGACTCACCATAGGTCGAGGCTCTACTCATGCCAAACTCTTTCAAAATCTCTCGAGCTTACTCGCCTTAGGTCGAAGCTCTCCCCTTACCAGAATCTTTTCCAAATCTCTCGAGCCGACTCGCCATAGGCCGAGACTTTCCTCTTTTTCAAATCTCTCGAGCCAACTCGCCATAAGTCGAGGCTCTCTTTTCCATCCTTCTTTATCTTGAAATCACCTACTCACCTAGACATCAAGCTGGTTCCTTTTCCCATCTTTCGAAAATCACCTTTTCAGATAACCAATCATTGATTCAAGGTATTAAATTTGCATAAACACCTTTCTGCTTGAGGTCTAGATTACCCGTCATGGTCATCACTCAAAAAATCACATATTTGTCAAACCTTCCTAAGATAGCCTTAGGAACCCACCAAAGAATCATTTCGCAACCTTCAAGTCACTTTTCCAAACCTCTCGAGCCGACTCGCTATAAGCCGAGGCTCTCCTTTCACTAAAATTACCTTAACAAAATCAATCCTCCACCCGATTATGACCACGGTACCATTTTGACTATGCTTCCAAGCTAAGCAGTCGTCCTTCACCCAACTTTGACCGTGGTAACAATCTTTCAACCGATCCTGACTGTGGTAACCATCTTTCGCCCGACTCTGACCGCGGTACCATTCTAACTATGCTTCCAAGCTAAGCACTCTTCCTTCACCCGACTATGACCGTGGTAACAATATTTCACCCTATTCTGACCGTGGTAACAATTTTTCACACGATTATGACTTCGGTACCATTCTGACTTTGCTTCCAAGCTAAGCAATCTTTCACCCAACCTTGACCGTGGTAACAATCTTTCATCCGATTCTGACTGTGATAACCATCCCTCTGGTTCCTTTTTCCACCCTTTTTATCAAAAATCCATCCAAATCCTTCACCCATAAATGCCTAGAGACGATCACCTAGACACCCCTGTGGTCCATTCTCCCATCAAACTCAGTCACATTCTCCACCCATAAATGTTTAGGGACAATTGCTTAAACATCAATGTGGTTCATTTTGCCATCTTCCTTTTCAACCATGTCTCTCACCCAAACATGTCCAAACGCTGACCTAGACATCACTTTGGTTCCTTGTACTATCCATTCTCCCGAGTTCACTATCATCAGAATCACCTTACAGACAAGACAATTCTGATGAGGGGGTAACTGTGAACCCTTAATTTTGCACCCTCATGATGTTGCCGCAACTTGACACTTGCTAAATTTAGTGCGCTACGTAGAGCCGGTACTTTCTGTACTAGACAGCACTTTCTCAAAACTGATCGATTTTTTTCCAAAACTAACTGCCAATTTATCCGATAATTAATTTCGGATCCACGGCCACTGATCGGTAAATTTTCAGACTTCAAAATACCCCGAAAGCCCCAAAACTAACCCGAAGACCCCAAAAACCCTGAAAACTGATCCGAGGACCCCACTGTCGCGCTGCCACACGGGCGTCCGCAAAGCAGGCCTGCGAATCCAAGAGGCAACTTCGTGGCCGCCGCGAAGCACACTGGCGGACGAGCCAAAGCCCTCGCGACAGCCACAGATGCTTTCGCACGTCCGTACTAACGTGTATCAGACTCGTCAGTACGGCGCTGATACTGCCACCGGATTGGCTGGCGGATCCGCCGATCCTTTTAGCGGTCGTCCGACAGTTTCTGACCAGTCTGCAAGATTCTAACACAGACGAGCATCCGCGAACCGCTCTAGCGGACCGTACCCCTATGTGCAAAAATTTCAATTTTACCCCTCTTTCAGCCTACTTTTTCAACTTTTTTTGGTCTTTTCACCCCACATTCATCTCCTATAAATATCCCCCTCCATTCCTCATTTCAATTCACCCCTAGAGTTAGTATTGATGGCTATCTACTACTCTCTCTCTAATTAATCTCTATACTCATTTTGAGTAATCACTTTAATTAATTAAAAATCCCTTTGATTTTAATTAATTAATTTTAAAATTAGTTTTCACTCAATTTGGTTAATTAATCTTTTTAATTAATCACTTTAATTAATTAATATTTTTTAATTAATTAAAATTGGGTAATTTAGCAACCAAAGCATCAAATTAATTTCCTTCGAGATTAATTTAAATCCATCATCAAAAACCGATAAAACAGAATTTCGATCCGGAAAATCACTCTACCCATTCAAAATCTCTCAAAGAGAAGGTACATCATCTTCTCTCACCAAGCCCAAAATTATCCCAAATCAAATCAAATCAATCTAACCAATTCATAAACCCTTCCACCTCACCGTGGAACGAACTACGTGAGTTTTAATTCTCATCCAATGAGGTACGTAGGCACGCTTGGAATTTAACTCCAAGCCTCAAATTCAAATCCCCAATCAATCCCCTTTCTCTTTTATTTTTCAATATTAATCCATTGTATATGTAAATGTTAATTAATGCTATTAGTTAATTTAATTATTTTGAAGTAAATGAGCGATCTTGTGATTTCCTTAGTACCCATAAGGGTTAGAGGAAATACACTCATTTGCTTATAGATGTTTAAATACTTGCTCTTTATTTTTTCCACGTACTCATAATTATGTCATGATCATGCAATCGTCCTTAATACTTGTCATCTATGAAATCAATTTTCAAGTCAAATCAAACTTAAGAGTCAAATTGAGATTATTTTAAAATCAAAAATCTAGTCCCCGAACTCAACCTGGTTCAAAGACTAGTGACTTTATAATTGGGTAAATTAATCAAAGATTAATGAATTTGAGTCAAATTGAGTTTTTTCTTAATTTTTTCATTTAAATAAATTAGGGTGGCGACTCCCGAATCCTTTCAAAAATCAAATTAATTTTCTGAAACGATAGCCGCTTCCAATCATGAGCACCGAAATTCGTACCTTAACTCTCTTAAAAATAGCTCGCCTTTCCTTAAGGCAAGTCAATTTTTCCAAGCGAGGGGAGGAGCGTTTACATTCTTTAGGTATATTTAATGAGAATAATTTTTTTTTGGAAAAAACATGAATCTTTCTTTCATATAGATAAAAGTGTATCTTAATTTGATAAAATCATATATAAAAAAAAAATTAAAATAAGAAATTGGTTTGAATTTCTTCCAATAATCTCCAATCGTGTTAGTAGAACATTAGAATTAGCAATTCGGTGGGAAACACACTATGTTTGGTGGCTATTGTTTGCCACAAATATACTTTAATGTCTTTAAACAAGCTCAATTGCTTGAATATCAACAACAAATTTAAAACGAAAAATTTTAACTCTGAGACTTTCAAAATTTTAAGAGAACATAATACTTCTATAAAAAAAAAAAAAAAAAAAAAAAAAAAAAAAGAAATACTAAAAACTTCTATGATAAAATACTCACTAAATCTCATAGAATGAATAATAAAATTCATTAAGGGAACGAAAAACAACAAAAATAAAACTAGATCTATACCTAGAAAGATACAAATTAACAAATCTAGAGAGATCTAAGTTTATTAAATACAAATATTAAATAAAATAAGGAAAAAGGAACCACCGTCCACTGAACGAAGGTCAATGGTGGCTCAAATAACAAAATTTTAAAAAAACTCAAGATGAAAAGTTGAGAGAGAAGGCGGCTAGTAATGAGGAGAATAATTAGTTACTCATTCATTTATAAGTTGATTGGGTAGATTATGTTCAGATATGATGTGATGCAGGTAGCCCTGGCCACAGTCCGGTTTGAAATCGAAATTAAATCGGCCAAAAATCGAATTGAAATCAGAACCGTAGCCATGGTTCGGGTCCAATCCCAAACCATTTATGTTTATGATCTGACTTAGGTTTTATAAAACCTTGAATCGAAACCAAAACCGTCGGTTCCTGTTTCGGTTCAAGCTAGTCAAAAACCCAAAGGTTTTGGGTTTTTAGGAGTAATTTTTGTAAAAAAAAAAAAAAAAAAAAAATTAATAAACTGATTTATGTCCGGTTCAGAACCGTATGAACCGGTTCCAGTTCCATGAATTATTGAACCAGAACCGCCAGTCCGGTTCCGATTTGGAACCGTGGCCGGGTTTAGATGAAGCTATCATACATAATAAGATTAAGCATCTTTTAATTATGTTGCCAAAAAGGCATGTGACAGCTCCCATTTTGTTCTTAAAAAGGCTTTGGGTTTTAGAGAGAAGATTAAATGTGGGATTAAAATTAAATCACATGCAACTCAGTACCTGCAGAAGAAATATGCACTGCATGAATCAACCATCAGCAGTTCCTAATAACAATCAATTGCAAAAATTAACAGGAATATAACAAAAAGAAAATCAAAATCGAAGTAATTGTTCCATATGCATTAATCAGGGGTTGGAAGCATGAAAACAGGTAATTCTTTCTTCTCAAATTAGTGGAATATAACAAGAAAGAACAGTACCGAAAATTTTTTCTAGTATTTGAGAACAAAAGTATACATTTAACAAATAAAATTCTGGTATCATCCCCTTCCATACCTGATTCATACAAAACTAATAACCAAAAAATTCTATATAAGTGGACAATTTCCTTCAACTCTTAACCTAATATAATAGAAGTAATAATCTCAAAATACTCCCAACTGCTGTTATGCGATACATGGAAACCCTTTGCCAGCAACATCTTCATCGCTGAAACCATTTCATCTACTGATATTAATCTAGGAATGAATTTATAAAATCTGATGTCTTATGCATGAAGATCCTTGTTTGAATTCCATACAGGAGCTTTTGGAACGACACCATCTGCTAAAATTCCACTTCCATTTTCCACACCAATTAAAGGATCAGATTCACTTTCCTGGACCTATAAATGCAAAATGAGAGCATGAAATGTCCGAAAAACCATAATAAAGTATTATAGATCAAACTAAACTCCACACAATTCAAAGGTATGAAAATCTTTTAAATGTGACATGACAAGAAAGAATGTTAATTAAATTACCTCTGGCAATTTTGGTGATGCTTCGCTAGCTTTCTGCTGGTTCTCAACAGTACAATAATAAGAATAGAGTACCATCCCAATTACTGCAATAAGGATACCTAAAATATTGCGCCAGCTAAAAGGGTCACGAAGTAGAACATATCCAAAGGCCAAAACTAGGCATGTTTTCAGATGCCCTAGGACCTGATAGGTAACTGGAGAAGTCTTTCCAATTACCAGAAATGTACTGAAGTTCACAGAGACAGATATCAAGCAGGATAGAACAATGAAGAACTGCCACCAAATAATTCATATAAAAGATATATTAGAAGCAATAAATTATACAAAAGGGAGATAGGGGGTTCGGGAAATTTGAATTCTTACCAACACTTGAGGGGTGTATTTGAAAGCAAAAACATTTTGATTAGTCAGTAGACCATCCAGAAATGGACCAATGATGAACAACGTAATTGCTTGATAGGGACAAGACTGATATAGAAGCTGGGTGGAAGAGACTTTGAACTTCTTTTGGATGGTATTGGTCATCTGAAATAACTGGTTAAGATATACAACTTCAAAAGGAGCAGCAGAAAGAAAGAAACAAGCATACAAATTAAACTTTGCATGGCAGAAATGTTGGCCTACCAAACAACATTTATCTATTTATTTGCTTTGCTTTTGGCAAATCCTGTCATGTTAACATGCACAAAAATAAGTAATGAAATAGCAAGTAGCATAGGTGCTTTAACTAAGGATACAATTTGAGCAACGCAGGTTGTAATAACTGCAAGCAGAGACAAGACGGAACCAAGGACATTCAGCTGAAGATCAGTAACAGTAGCAATTCCAACACCCACAAGTAGGATTGCTAGTGAAAGCTGAATATTCCGACTGCAAAGAGTGCAAGTATCAGCACATATATGTAACCAATAAAATTTTTTGACAAGAGCAGCTCAATGAAAATTTGAATTTGCCCCTAATTAACCAACAAAACTGTATGACGTGGTAAATTTAATGCCCCAAGAAGTTGCAGATTTAGTTATTTGGAACACATTTCAGTCAGCCAAAGGCTTAATAAAAGGCTAAAAGCTAATAAATGAAGATGGCAAACACATGAGAGTATTAGTAGTTCTCTAATTGAGACATGAACAGGTCATAAGAATTAAGACTTGGTCCAAATAGAAGACAAAAAATAGCATGCCCCATATTGCTTGAAGACACACAAACACAAATAATAGCATGCCCAAGAAATAGAGGTTACAATAATAGTCATTCCATCAACTATATTGAACAATAAATACATGATTAAAGCATCTCTTTTGAACTGGGAGATCAATTGGGATAAACAAGCATGTAAAGAATCTTTAAATGATGTCATTTATGGAAGTCACTTCAAAATTTGGAGAAATTTCACTTTCTAGAGAACAAAATGCTGGGAGGAATTTGGTAAGAGGTCCCTATCAGCTGTTCATGCCTTCAAGCATTCTGTTCCCCAATTTATTTGCATTCTTTTTCCAGTTAATTACTAACTAGCATTTCAAACCTCTACAAAAATAAAGTCAACCTCAAACAGCTGTAGGTTAAGTGTTTGACTTTTTTTTTAGAAAAACAAGGTTTAATTGCAAGACTTAACCACAGAAAACCAGCACCATTTATACACCTGAAATGGTAAATGATGCGCTCATCATACCAAGCTTACAAGCACCATTAAGACAGACCTGAATCTTTTTCTGAAGAAAAGCGTCTCCAAGAGAACAGTACATGGAATGATCGCCAATTTTGTCATCTGATATAAGCACAAATAAATTTCAGCACATTTGTACTTGCTAAAAAATTTAAAGCAAAATACCATTTATGATTAATCTAAACAGAACATAATCAGCACATGAAAGGTGGGGGACCTCCACAAAACATGGTTTTACTTGATACAAATATGTCATGACATTGCAATAGCCAAACTGAGCATCTTCATTTTATAGTTGATTTATATATTGTGATCATCAGCCAGAAGTTGGAAAGAGTAACAAGCCAACCAGCCCCATTTAAACCCATAAGCACATATCATGAGCTCTTTTTTACAGTTTAAAAAACACATGCAACATATTTCCTGAGACAAAAAATGCACTGAAAATGCCTTTCAAGTCTTCTAAACTATGATGTGCTTATTATAAAAAAATTAAATCAAATTACAAAATCATTGGTTGATAAAGGTAGCATGCTAGTTGAGAAACAAAATTCTGGATCATATTTAGGGTTGATAGAAAAGAATTTGTTACCTGGTAGAAACCAACAGAATTGAACCCCAAGCTAAGATTCAAAAGCCCAATGGAAATCCCATTTAATATGCCAAATCCCATTACAGCTCTTGCATCAAAAGGCTTGTGTTCAAACAATTTCATCCATAATGCCACGTGAAGAGAACAAAATGTTACCAGAAGATGCCAGCTTGTCAATGTTGTGGCTATGTCCCCATAGAACACCCATAATATCAGTTAACTTAAATAGTAAAGATTGAATTAGAAAAACCAAAAGCTATAGCAATAAAATACCAAAGATTATTTCAAGGAATCAAAGTTAATTAAGCTTTTGATAATCAAGACTTGTACAAACATCACTCATGAACAAACAAATCTAAGAAAATCTAAGTTCGCTTTTATTTTGCATTCATATTTACTGAATCAAAGCAAGAAATTGGACAATTCGCATTTCTAAAATTGGACAAAAATTACTATTCCAAATGCAAAATTCACATTAGATCTAAAAAGAATTGAACCAAAACAAAGAAAGAAAAGAAAAATAAAAAGCATATTAACTGATCTTAAACCTAAAACCTGCATTACAAATGACTGATCTATTATCATTAGAAAGAAAAATCAAAATTACAAATAAAGAGAATCAAAAGAAATTGTTTACTTACCAAATGTGAAGCCGAGTGTACTAATTAGAGCTTTATTGCATATCACAATAGACACCGACGATACAACTGATAAACTCAGAGCCCCGACTGTCCCTAGCTGGAACTTCTGGCTCTCACTCATCTTCACTCTCTCTCTCTTTTTCACTTCTCTTTCGATCTGGATCTAGCAAATCTCAATTTCTAACAGAAATCAGAGAAAAAATATATATAGAAAAATCAGATATATATGAGATAGAGATTTAAATTGGTACCTCATTCAGGTCATTAGCTCCGTTTGAAATACTTGATTAGGGTCAAGCAGAAGCAGAAAATGAGAGAAATTTGAGAATGAAATGGCAGAAAATTAAATTGTGATTTATTTCTGATTTTGTTGTTTGGTTTGGGGTATTTTTGACTTGAAGATGGCCCACCGTTTATTACGTGGGTCGAAATTAAATTAATATAGAAATTTTGGCCATCAATCAAATTGTAATTGTTTTTTATTATTATCTAAATTAACAAATTAACGTAGATCTTAAGTGATAATACTGTTAAAAAAAATTTATAATATCATAATTATCGTTTTCTTTTTTTTTTTTATAAAGGAATATTATAAATTCATAACCATCTTTGAAAATATTAAAAGTTTGAAACAAACAAATTCCACATAATTTTGAAAAATACAAAATGAATTTCACATTTTTAAATAATTTTATATTAAAAATATTCATTTCAATTATAAGAATTTAATTTCATATAATTAAATATAACTAAACCAAATTTCATTAAAATAAATAAAAATTTTAAGTGGATTCCACAAAATTAACAAAATAAATATTATAAATAAAAATATCATTTTTCCTTCTCTTTTCATCATGTTCTTTTTCTCTCTCACTCTCCTCCTCTTCCTCATCTCTCTCTCTTTTTCATTTTTTTTTCTTTTTACTACACACTCTTTTTCTCCTCTTACTATTCTCTCAAATATTTTTCTTTTTTTTACTTGTTTTTCTTCCAACTAATTTTTTATTATATTTTATAAAAATATATTGTCTCCATGTGTATTTTGATGATACCAAAATTTATTCTTTTATTTAAATCACTTAACAAATTTGTTGTTAAGTTTTTGTTGATATGTAAAGAGTAACGCACGTTACTAATGCATAACGAACGTTGCATTTAATTAAATTCCAAAAATTTTAGACAAAGAGTAAAGTCACATTCGTTACACTCTTGAACGCTCGTTATTGAAAAAAAAAATCAACATTTAAGAAAGTCACCAGCGTTACTCACCAGGCAGTCAAGCAGAGGGAATGCTCGTTACACATTTGTAACGAACGTTACCTATCGAAAATGAAATTGAGACTTCTAACACTGAGAAGAAAGTCACGTTTATTCATAGAAGTCACCAATGTTATCAGAGCAAAGTAACGAACGTTACCTGTCGTTTTCAAACAAAATATGCAGAGATTTTTAGCATTGAAGATAACGCGAGAGCAAATATTTGTCATTTTCACTGAAAAACATCCATATTTTTTAACCAAATTTGAAGACTTATATATGGGTGAAGTTCCTAAGTGAAAACCAAAAGATATCAAGTGCATTCAGGTGAAATCTAAGCTTCAAAACTTCAAATTACTCTTGCTATATTTTAGAATACCTTGTATTTACACTAAATCCTTTGTGTTCATTATTGTAAAGCTATTCAACTCTAACTCTTTTAATTGTAATAGCTTTGTACTAGTCTTGAGAGACATTAAATCTCAAATCATTTGTAATTGATTGAGTGTTTTAGTGCAATCCTAGAAATCTAATGTAAATGGGTAAAATCACATATGGATCAACTAAAGGTGTAAGAGCTATTGGGTGCAAATTTTGAATAATGGAACCCTAAATCGAGGATTTAAGAGAAGTGGACGTAGGAGAAGAGTTTACTCCGAACCACTATGAAATTGGCTTAGAATTTCTTGCTCTCTATCTCTTTTTATTATTATTGTGCTGCATTTGCTTAGTTTATTGCATATATGTTGATAAATTGCATTATAGTTTAAAACTCATATTCACTCCCTTTAGGAGTATGATCATATAGGGCTCAACAAAAAATATCAATTATAAATATAAAATATACTTAGTTTATAGTTGTTTTATTTTTCTAATTATATTTATTATATTAAAGGTATTTTAAGAAATAAGAATGAAAACAACTTAATTATAAATTTGTTCTAAACACAAAAAAATATGAAATTCAATTGAATTTCATAACACCCTGAATTTTTAATTAAATTAAATTTAGATATTATAAAAATTTAGATTAGTAAAATTAAAATATGAGGATAATAAATTTTATATTTTGGTACTTAAACATTAATTTTTAAGCATTTTTGAAAATTAATTTTATATTCAATTCATTTTTAATAAATCTAAAAGTGGTCATTTTTCAAGTTTTAATATATCAAACACTATTTTAAAAAAGGACCAGACCGGCCAGTTCAACCGGGAACCGCTGGCTAGTCCGGATCGGTTCACTGAAAAAATGGAATTTTTTGTTAGACCACTCGTTGACCGGTTTTAACCGGTCAAACCTCTATTAATAAGAATCTGACCAAAAATTTTATAAAAAAATGAAGAGATTTCAATTAATCGGTCGGACCACTGGTTCAACCAGTCTGATCGGTTGAATCGCGAACCAATGACCTGACCTGTTCGATCACCGGTCTGATTTTTAAAACACTGATATCAAATTAAAATATATTTTACAAGGAATTTAATGACTATTTATTTAAAAAATTTAGACCTAAAATGAATTTTGTACAAAATTTTAAAGATATAGAAAAAAAAATAAAAATAAAAGAGAGAGAGAGAGAGAGAGAATGGACCAACCCATGGCAGCCATGTGGCATCCTCAGGATGGCTACATGAAAGTGCAAAAATTGAATCTGCACGTATTCAAGTGCAGAAGGAAGAGAAAAGGAAGAAGAAGGGAGAAATGATGGCTAAGGCAGTGACTATCAAGCCAGATTCCGGCCAAACCACTAAGAGGTGATCAACACCTCTCATCTCATCGTATAGCCTGCCGTGAGGTGAGTTCATAAACATTAGCCTTGCTCAATTCCAGTTATCGATTAAGGAGATATTACTATCCAAAGTAGCTCTGGTGATTATGTTGGCTAAAAAATTTCAATTAGTCATAACTCTCTTAATTAAACTCCAAATTTAGTGATTCCAGTTCCTATGATTTCCTTTTAGTTCCATATATCATTTGACATATTAATTGTCGCCTGAGGTTTACCGAAGAGGGAGATCGGAGACTAAAAACCTCGTGACTTTTCGATGAGATTTCGATCGATTTTCGGAGAGTGAGCAAGCATGATCGATGCCATTGTATTCCTGGAGTAGAGAGTTTTCCAATGCCACCATTCCCATTTGATTTGGCCATCGACAGTAGCGCGTGGGTGGCGGAGTAGATTGGCAAATGGCAATATTTCAGCGACTGTGTCTCAGAAATTAGTCTTCGACCTCCTGAGTAGTTTTTCGAAATTGGTTTTGCCAAATTTCACTCCGATAAGTCATAAACGAATTATTCTCAGTTAAATATTAATTTTTTGACAACCGTTAATTTATATAAATTGTTTGTAAATTCATGGAATTTAAGTTATAAGTTTATGAATGAGTATGGATAATTATGATTATGATTTTAGAAAATTATTATCAACTTTGTGCTAAATTGAATCATTTGAAATGGATTTATTGAGTTATATGACTTGGATGAAAATTTCTTATATACTAAAACTATGAGTATAATTGGTTGAGAAAAATATTATGGATTAGTTGTGGAGGCCCAGATGGGGCATTTGTAATTATTTTGAGTTGCATTATATTGTCTGTATTTTAGGAGGATTAGATCTATTTTAGAAAAAATTCTATCAAATTTTTGATATATTCTCCGCAGTCTTTAGGATGAGTCTGTCATCCGATTTATATGATTCTTGTTCTGATAATTCTTTGAAATTCTATTCTTTAGATCGTCCAGGACCACTTTCTACATTTCCGTGACTGAGCCAGTGTTGAGATAGAGTTCTCTTCTAGGATTGTGAGTGATACATTCTAATATATTTTCCTACTTATCATGCATTGCAATTATTGTATGTCTTTATATATGTATATAATCATGCACTACGACTACATAAAGACATCCTAACATCCAATTGTAAATGTTGAATTAAGAATTATATTACATATTATTTGTGGATATTTGGATGGGATTAGGATGATGTAGGACCACATAAGGTCCTAATTATGATTATGAGTATGTTATGATAATTGAGATATGATTATGATGATGATGTTTGGCCGGGTTTGAGCTAGTCTCACTTTGGCCCTATGTTTGGAAATAAGAGAGCCAAATGAGCGGGTTGATTTCCCAAATTAAGGTTAAGTATAGTTCCTATCGACTAATTCTCATCCTTGGATGATTATGTGATTGATTGTCTATTTGACACGATACATAAGCATTTCTTTATATAGAATGATTGTAGGAAACAAGGTTTATATATTGGTTAGTATCATTTACTAAGTTGAGGCGCTCACCCTTGTCTCTCTATTTTTCCAAGTTACAGGTTAAACCCTATAAGAAGTAAATCTTTGTTAAGTATCCCTGCTCTTCTTCTCCAGCAATGGATTTTATCTTATTTATTTTAATATGTATTTCATTATGTATTGTACTGTATTATGTATTCTAGATTATACAATTACAATAGAGTATGGACTTATTTTTGTATATATATTCTTGTGTCATAATTTGACTGTATAATGTTGTATGATGATTTGAGGATAGCAGAGCTTCCTCCAGTTGATAATGAGATTCACTGTTAAATAGGAGCCTGATGTTGATGTTGATATTTTGAGATGATAGCTCTGAGTGGCCTTATTGTGATGATATGCACAAGTTCTGTTTAATAGGTGGGCCCATAGCCCTTGATATGTGATAGATACAGTCAAAATATTGCATATTTTTCAGTTGATTTGATAGGTCAGGCTGACTACGAGCTCTAGAAGTCTTAAGCTTTCTCGTGCCCTAGTGTTGGTCACATGCCCCTAGTGTCGGATCGTAACAAAGTTGATATCAGAGTTTTAGGTTCATTTTCCTAGGGATTATAATTGCGGAGCATAGAGTTCCTACATGTTTTGCTAAGTCTCTTTTGCTTCTAGTATCAGCGTGTTCATTATTATCTTGTTATGTCATTATATTTGAGGTACTTGTATGATCTATTTCTTTTATGTCTGATGAAGTGCACCTTTTCTTTTAACATTATATATGATAGATGTATGAATTAGTCAATGTTAGTTGCAAAAAATAACGAAGAGAAAGGAAATAAATGTTTATAAGATGACTCATCTATCTTGTTTTCTTATAGTATGTGATCATGGGAGGCATAAAGGACTTTATAGGAGGTTTTTTTTATTCACAAGAGTTTTGAGATAATATAGTTATAGCTCCCTTAGTTAGGATCGGCTGTAACTAACGAAAGGGTAGTGCTCTTATTTGCAATCTCATCACCAATGTAGGTGGGTGCACTATGCATTGGCATGTTTTGAGATTTAACTAATTGTGTTCTAAGTGTAGTTGAGGAAATAGTGACTATAGCACATTGCTGGCTGGTATGAGTAGGGTCACCTTATAGTTTTATGAGTTTGTGGACTTGCCTTGAGCTACGAGAGGTACACACTCACCTAGATAGTAGTGTAATGGCCTGATCGACCAATGCACTAACTATCTAGCGAATACAAAGTCTCTAGTGGCTAGTATAGTGAATTACTATGGTGTGTAATAGAATAAGCGATGATATGAACTTTATGCTAGAGTATGCTTATGTTATGGTAGATTTTAGGTGAATTAAGGTTTACTCTTCACGTATTGGTATGTGCAAGTATATTATAATTATCAACTAAAGCCTCGCTTACTATGGATGTGTATGTACATGTTGAGGTTGTCAATAAGACTTCATCTATTATCAATGGTTTGAATTTGACTTCTCGAAATGGGAATAAGTTAATAAATAGAGTTTGTTCTCTTTCCCATTCATGATGATTTGCTTGAAAATGTTTTGTGTAAGGTTGAGATGTCCCTCATTTTGACGTTTAAATGAGTGAAGGTATGGAGACTATGATAGCATAGAGAGTATTGATAGTGGTAGTTGAACGCCTTTTTCAAGGAAATATAGAATAACAGGAACATTTAAATAGGTTTTCTTTTTTATCAGATCAGAAAAACCCACTTTTCGAAGATCATGAAAGAGAACGAAGAATCGATAGGATTCATTCAGGAATTCGTATCAACTTGGCTGATGTTGTATGAAGATACCTGGATGATGATTGACGATATATTGAATATGGCTAAAGTGATTAAAGAAGGGAACTTTGAGAAGGTGGATTGGACTAAGTTGGTTTGGCTTATGGTGGAGAAGGAGTTAGCGATGGCAACAAAATTAAGGAACTATTATTATGCCTCTCATTTGCAGCTTTTGATAAAATCACAGAAGGAGGAGTTTTTGAATGAAGAGCCTATTAAAATGGAGATTGATGTCAAGGAAAATGAGGAGGAAGATGTGTGAATAAGTGAGGAACTTCGTGGAGAATCATAGTTGGAGGAGCATACTATTGAATTGAGTCTTGGCGGATTAGATAATCCAGTGAAGGATGATGATGATAAAGAGGGAAAGGAGCAGGCAGACGATGAAGATGCAATGAATTTTGAGGAGAGTAAGGAGGATGAAGTACAGGGGTAGTAGGCTGAAGAGTAGCATGGATGAGCATTTTAATTTCTTTTTTTTAATAATTTCTTTTTTTAATTTTTTTAAAAGAAAATCTAAGTAATTATAAGTTTTTTTAATTAAAATAATATATTGAGAGTAATATGGATATTAAAAAATAATTTTTTAATTTTTTAACAGAATTAAAAAAAAAAAAAAAAGTGGGGTCCATGTTAACGTGGCAATGTGACATGGTAATTTTTACTGACATAACAATCCTACTCAAAAAACTAGGTGACATGGACATGCCACATCATATTTCCGGTGAATTTTTTGTTTGAAAATATTTAGTGACCTCTCTGTGAAAAAAAAAATTAATTGTTAGTGATATTTTTATAAGAAATTAATCTTTAATGAGTAAAATATAAAATCATTAAAAGTTTAGTATTTTTGGTGCATTTTACCCAAATTTTTATAATCAAAGTATATTAAACTTTTATAATCATTTTTTTCTTATAAAAAAATTACAATATATATTTTTAATATAGTATTTTTTTTCAACAATAATGAAAAACAATGCTCTATAAAAAAAAAATTGAACTTATAAACAAAAAATTAATTTTCAAAAGTCATAAGAACTTTAATATTTTATATAAAATCTTTGGCAAAAATATATATATATATTTGATATAAAATTTAATTAAGAGAAAATGAATTTTTATTATATTTATTTATTTTGTTAACTTCATCATAGGAATGAGTAAAACCGAACCGAAACTGAAAAATTAAATTGAACTGATTGGTTCGGTTCAGTTAAGTTTAGTTTTTTGAGTGGTTCGGTTCAATTCAGTTTGGTTTTTTGAGTAATTCGGTTTGATTTGATTTTTAAAATAAAATCGAATTAAATTTCAGTTCAGTTCGATTTTTACATAAAAAATTCGGTTTAAACTGAACCGACTAAAATTTTAATATATATATATATATATATATATATATATATATATATATATATATATATATAAAGAAAAAAAATAGCAAAACCTAAAAACCAAACCAAACTTAACTTTTTCGATTTGGTTCAGTTTTTATTATAAATTCAGTTCGATTTGATTTTCTCAAAACATAATTTTAATTATTTCAATTCGATTTAATTTTGAACCGAATTGACCGAATGCTCACCCTTACTTCTTCATATTCTTACTTTCTTTACAGCAGATTTACTAAATTAAAAAAAAAAAAATTGTATTTTTTTGTTTTTTAAGAAAGAATTGCGTATTTTGAACTGACCTTTATGGAAAAAATACATCACAGGCCAGTGACCTCAGCAGCCCCCAAGATTCTTACCGAAAATATCGTTGTTGTTGATGTGTCACGACTCACTGCAGCACGTGAAATTTGCGTTTTTATTTTTCTATTCTATATAGTATATTGCTAGTCGGTGGAGAGTAACTTTGTAGATTTTAACGTCTTTACCGTCAGTTAAAAACATATCAGGTGGGCTATTAATAACAAGTTCATTAATCATTTCCACATTTGGATTTGTCAAGTTGTTATTTCCTGCCCATGACGCTTTGATCTAGTGCTAAAAATCAAAATTAAGATCTTCGAAAATTGTAAATTTACTTTTAAATTTTGTTGAAATTTATTTAGATTTATTATTTGTTCATATTATATTGTAAAATTTGTCAATTCGATGTATTGACACTTATAATTAATTATATAAAAAAAATTGTCATTTTCTCAATTATTTTTTAGTAATTTACGCTAATTGCATTTAACCTTTTTTTTAAATTGGGTTAGATTCATGTATTTTAGATGCATTATTAGTTTTAGCTTTCAAAAATTGTCATGAATTTTATTCAAATTCAAGTTTATTAGAACTTGTTTAGTTTAAACAAATTTATAAAAATCATTTTGTACATTTATATATTTTATATTTGGGTCCATTAAAAAGTTATGAGTAATTTTCATCTCATCAATTTTATGAAATTTGGTTATATTTAAAATAAATTTTATTAAATTTTGAGATTATTTAATTTAGCGATGGCCAACAGTTAATAATCAGCTATTGAAATTAATTATAAAATATTAGATACCTAAACAGTTAAAAATATAGTTAGATTATAAAATGACATTCAAAATTATATTTAACTCGGTATTATACATTTAAAATATATACCAATAAAAATAGCTATATATATATGTGTGTGTATTTAATAGATAAAATTATTAACTTAATATTTTAATTATTGTTTTTATGGTGTTGAGTTAGTTACATTTAACTATGCAAATACATATAATTAATTTTGAAAAAGTCAATATAAATACATATATATTAATTATTGGTAAGTACCTGTATAATTATGTTAAATTTCAATGGTATATTTTTATAAAAGTAAACTTTTGAATCTATAAGTTATATGCTTTGTTTGGGAAAAAAAGCAGGGAGAGGAAAAATTTGAGGGTATAGAAAGTGAAAGTGGATTATTATTATTATTATTATTATTATTATTATTATTATTATTCTCAATTTGTGTAGGAAATGGGTGAAAGTGATGGGAAGAAAATAAATTAGTTTTATTTGAAAAAAAGGAATATATAAAAACTGTAATTATATTTTTAACCTTTCTTGATTATTAATAAGCTAGAGAGAGCAAATAAGTAAAAATATTATAAATTTAAAATTCAAAATTACATTTCCCTTCGCTTTCACCCTATTTTGGGGTGATTAATTTTGGTGAGCTAGCCCGAGTGATTGATCGAGATCCAATTTTCTCTTCCTTTCGTTTTCTCCTATCATTTCAAACATGGAAACGATATGATCACTTACCACTTTTTTCTCCTCTTTATTTCCTCTTTTTCTCAAATAAAGGATAAATTCTATGGTTGTTAGAATCAGCTCGATCTGACCGGTTCAATTGAAAAAATAGAGAACTGGACGCCAGGTCAATTCGATTTTGACTTAATATCCAGCATGAATGAAAATCGGGAAAAATCCGGAGGCCCAGCCGGGTAACTGGTCACTCGGTCGGCTCGAACGGGTTTTTCTGGGTGAGAAAAAAAAAATTTTGCCTTTTTTTTTATTGGATTAAAAAAAATATTTTTGGACCAAATTAAAAAACTTTTGTGATTAGATTAAATAAAAAAATTGCAAAACCCAAGTTGGCACGAGTCAGTCCATTTCGGTCTGACATTTATGTACGCAGGTCGCGCACTGAATCTAAGTTCAATACTGTAGATTTGCACCCTCCACCCCCTCCCCCCCTCTGTACGCGAGCGAGAGAGAGCTTTCTTGACTATTTTCTTAGCATTGAAATGAGGAGTTTTTGAATATATACCTTATTCCAACTTTACATTTTTCCAATGTGAAATAGCTCACTTTTCTCAGTATAAAGCTTACTTTGAGTTTTAATTTATCATTCACTCATTCACCATTTTGAACATATGAATATTCAAATTCATATTTTTTATGTAAGATAACACAAATCTGAGTAGACCTCCCACTACCGAGTAATGGAATCCACCCGAATTTGGATCTCAAAATTGTCACTTAATGAGTTAATTTACCATAATTTTTTCTAAGTAATGATCTCAAATTCATATTTCTTCTAAATAATATTTATTAATTACTCTAGTAACGTTCATTAATTTTAATTATATGTATATTATATTTTTTTAACATATAAATAATAAATATATGATATTATTTAAAATTTTGGTTCGACTCCAATTGAACTTCTGACCCGTGACCCTCTGCCTTCATCTGTTCTAAGATCGAATCAGATTTGAAAATATTGATAAATTCTAACTTTTGAACAAAAGTTAGCTTTTAATTCTAAAGTTTTAAAGCTACCATATAAAAATATATACGCTAACTTTTGATTTTACTTTATCAAACGCTTTATATCAACGGTTAGGTACTTAAATACTAACTTTGATTTTCAAAATCAAAACCAAATAGACATTTAATAGAATTTATAAATAGATTATAAATTAGCAAGAATATAAAATTGGTCCACTTTGATAGGAATGGTAATGGGACAAGAGGGGAAGGGAGGGGTTTTCAATTACTAACTCTGCTCCATTAGCTGTCAAAGTAGGGGGCAAATACCCTTACTTTAATGTTTTGTTATTTATAGTATTAAAAAAAATTATATTTTCTTCTCATTTTCTCTCTAGTTCTCCCTTAAATTTTATTTCTTGAACTACTGCTGATCTTCTATTTTGATTGGCGGTAGTTTCAATATCTTCTGTTAGATTTGATATGGATAGTTTCATCTATACTATTGTTGCCACATCTACCACCGACTCCACTCATTCATCTTCTACTTAAGCGTTTTTCTCAACCGTCGCTTGATGCTCTTTCTATTCGATCTTGTTCTCTACCTCTTTACTTTCGCCGTCACCTCCCCATCTTTATTTTTATTATATGCTTGTAGGTGGATTTGTGCTTGCTGCTAGGGTAATACTTTTTATTTTATTATTTTTGTGTTAGATTGAATTTTATTTTTTATGTTATTTTATCTTCCCTTGTTCGAAATTTTGTTATGTCTTCCCTTGTTAGAAGTTTTTTTTTTGGTTATGAGTCTGGTGATATGTATATGCACTGTTACTTTTCAGATGCTCGCAAAGAGGACTGTGGTTTTTCATATTATTCCACTAATACAGTCGTAGTTTTTCAAAAACTAACTATATGGCAGTTGGATATTATGTTGAACATTTGTGATCATTACTAGAATCTGTCAATTTAGTGATCACTACTAGAATCTGTCAATTTAGTGATGGATTAATCCATCACTAAATGATACAAATTCGTCGCTAAAAAATATTTGTGACAGATTAGCGATGAATTTAATCTGTCGTTAAAATGCTTCTCGCTAAAAAAAATCCGTAGCTAAATTCAGCAACAGTATTGGCGACAAATTTAATTGTCGCTAAATTCAGCGACCGATTATATCCGTCGTTGACTTAAATATTCGTCGCTAATTTGGCGATACGTTGTTATGTATTAGCGATGATTTTTCGTCTCTAATCTTTCGCTAAATTTAGTGACAGATTATTTCGTCGCTAGATGTCGCTAAAATGGCGAATACTGTTTTGAATTAGCTACAGACAATCCGTCGCTATTCTGTTGCAAATTCTATTTGAAAAATTCAATTTATAATCCGCCATAAATTATTTTTTAAAATTCAATTTTATATAAAAATATTTAAATAAAAGATATTTTATATAGAAAAAAATATTGAAAAATTGAAAAATGTAATAATTAAAGTATAAAATCTAATATAACAAATATTATTCATATTTGTATTGTACATGTATGAAAAAGTAATACAAATGTGAAAAAAATGCTACTAGATGGGGTCCTGGGGGATCCTAGGGCTGGTCCTGTTGCTGCTATTGTAATGCTGGAGCAGAAGAAGATGTACGAGCTGGACTGAGATACTCAGATCGCACCTCTCTGATGATATCTCGGACTCACAAGTCGGACTGAAGCTGCGTGTGCTGATACTCAGACAGCATAGACTCCATCCGATGCTCCATCTGCTAAAGTCGTGTCTCTACCAGATCAGGGATCTCTGTAGTATGGGACCTCGCAGTGGAGCTGCTGGACGATCCATGGCTAAAAAAAGTGGGTGCCTTAGCACCCATGCCATACACCCTCCTCTTCTTCTCTCCGCCTGCAGCCTGGAGGAATAGCTGTGTGGTGTTAGGCATTGCAGGAGCTGTAGATCCCTCAGTTGGCTAAGAAGCAGACTCTAAAAGCGCCTGATAGTGATCCTGTAATTATGAAACAATACATATTAGAAACCACATCATTTCTGTCCATGTTGCAAAACATATATAGTTTAGTGCTAGTTTAAGTCTTACAGCAACGTCTTGAGATCTCCTATCTACGAACTGTTGAACGCCATTGGATGTCCTCATGGTGTGAGTGGCCTCAAATAGCTCAACAGGGTCTGGCGCTCTGCCTAACTCCCTATCCTGGAATACAACATATACATAGCAATCATTAGTAACATTTTTTGCAAAATACTTATATAAATATATAATATAAACCGAAAAATAATTATCAATTGGTTTACCAGGCGAGCTTCTCGCTTGAGGAAGGAAATCGACCCTCCGGTGTGGACTGACGCACCGGATCCCTTACCTCCAGTCTCACTGTGCCGATTCGCAGAGGCAGCAGCACTCTTCTTTTAGAAATCCTGTGTGGACCATTGCGCCATCCATCTAGTCCAGACCTCCTCAGGTACCTTATTTGGTCTCTGACCCTTCCTCCTCCATTTGGACAGTCTGTCTATATATCAGATGCCAGCCTGGGTGTACCATCTCTAATATACCACAGCTGCAAACTCATCATCCTATCTTTAGGCTTTCTGCATGTTTAATAAAAGAAAGGAAAAAAACAGAAATTAAATTTTTAATGAAAATCCGGCATATAATACAACAAACGCGACATTCCTCATAGTTAAGAACATATATCCTAAACTCATCCCAGTAGTACACGATGACATCAGTAGTAAACGCTCGCCCAATCATGTCCCTGCTCGACGAACCTCTATGCAAAAGTCTTCGACATAGTCCTCGAAGCCTGACTGAATTGACGGAAACGGCCGCTGCAATTAAAATAATAATAAAACAATACTACAAGTTAGAAAACGACATTGAAATCCATTAACGATATGCAATAACAAAGTTTAGAAAACATACCTCGCTACATCATAATCCAAGCGCCATAGACCATAACCTCTAAGAGGGTCTCTGATTGGTGGTGGTGGAGGTGGTGCAGTATAGGGCGATGAATACGTCGTTGGACTCCCAACAGATGTACCTGGCACTGGTGCTATGGGTGGCAGTGGGCTAGCAGCTGTAGAGGTCGATGTAGAATGTAGCACTGGTGCCATGGGTGGTGGTGGGGGGACTAGTGGCAGGTATAGACGTAGAAGGTGCCACTGATAGAATGAGTGGTGGTGGTGGTGATATAACAACAGGAGGCGCTCATCAGCAGGAAGGCCTCCTAGATGCCTCCGGTGGTCTGCCTCCACCATGACCATCTACAGTCTCATCTGCTGGTCCTCTAGCCATCTACGCACAAATAATTATGCATAACAATACAATACAGTAACACATACAATTACATACAACATTTCAATGTTTTAAATAATAGTCCAGAAAGGAAATTAACGTAACAACATTGAAATATTTTGTAGATTATATCATTTATTTACATAATTACAACTATTCACTATCAGTATCATCTAGTTCCAACTCATCCTCATCAATGTCATCTGTAAAGTCTTCTGATTCTATTTCTTCTTCTTTCTCTTCTTTATGGTCATCTTCATCTACCAGTTCGATGTAGCCACCATTGGGATCTATTAAAATTTCAAATTTACCATCACATTCCACTGCTATATAATGATCCTCAATGTCATCTTCTTGAAAAGCGATTGTTGTACAAACAATGACATTAGATGATGTTGCATCAGGCATGTTATATTCAGATCGTGCTTTTATTTTACAAACAGCAAGCCAATCAGATCTGTCACATCTTAGACTGGGGCTCTGACAGTAATACACTTGACACGCTTAAATTGCGAGAACAAATGACTCATACTTATTAAACCTTCGTCTTGGATTGACCTCGACTAACTTGTAGTCTGGATGGACTTTTGTACCCAAATTGAGCTTAAGATCAAACCATTCACACATGAACAAAACCGTTCTTTTTATAGGCCAAGCAGGATACTCAAGCTCCACAACTTTAAGCAACCTCCCATAATAATCGCTTTCATATTCACTATAATTTGATTCCTTTATGCATACACCACTATACATTGTTGTTTTTCCAGACTCGTGGCTTTTAGTGTGAAATTTAAAGCCATTTATGAAATATCCATTTGTGAACCCTGAAATTTATACCGTCTGAACCCTCGGACGTGCGATTAAGCCTCGGAAACTGAAACGAGCAAGAAAGGATCGAAAAATCTGACGAACCGACCCGTCTGAATCTGGAGGACCGCACAGGGCCCTCTAGGGACCGCACAGGCCCTGTGCGGTTCCAAAAGGGGGCTGTGCGGTCCCCTTTCCTGTGCAGTCACCATTTTTCCTATGCGGTCCCAGAAGCCTCGTGTGCGGTTCCAGAAGGGGTGTGTGTGGTTTCGAGCTTCAGAACTCTTAATCCCACATCGAAAAAAGATAAAAACTCACCTAGCTGCTATTCCTATATAAACCAGCCCCCCTAGCTCATTCTACACAACTTAACTCACAAAAGCTAGCTAAATCAAGCCTAATTGGTTAAAAGCTAGCCCTTTTGTAAAGGCTTGGTTCGAAAAGAGCTGCCTTTTAGTCTAAATCTTTGTTCTTGTTGGGTGGTCTGTGGGTTCTCTCAAGCCAGTTCGAGGGAGTCCCAAGAGCCATCCGAGTAGCCATTAGAAGGCTTTGGTTTCGCCGAGTCAAGTCAAGGTGGAATTGCGATCTGGTCGCTCGTTCTGTCCATACGTCCCGAAGCATCGTCATCAAAAGGTATTTATTTTCTTCCTTTTTCATTTATTTATTTGTTTGCTTTCTTT
>CATKHJ010122854.1:0-11688 GCA_949750685.1 Vernicia montana | reverse complement strand
ATATATATATATATATATATATATATATATATATAAAGGTGCAAAATGTAATTTTATTTTTCGAGAAAAAAATTATTTCTTTTTTAAAGATAATAAAGTCATTTTTACAGTCAACTATGTCAAAAAAAAGATTAAACGTATTAGCCATTATTTCTATTGAGAAAATTTTGTTTACTCAACTTGAATACAAAAATTTAATAAATAATTTTGCATCTCAAAAGACAAGAAAAGTAAATTCTGATTGAGTATTTGGATGAGAAAAATTAAGAAGATAGAGTAAAATTTAGGGATTGTATTAGTATACAGAGATAGTAAAGTCAAAATGTTACAACTAAGAAAGAGAAAACTAAAACCCTTACATATATGTTTTTGTGATTTTTGAAGGAGTAGAAGAAGGTGTTTTACCTTGGTTCTCTTTAAAGTCGAGGTCGAAATGCCTTGTCAGATTAGAGTTCCAACTTTGAAAATTCAAAGGTATAAAAATAAGTCCAAGTCTTCAAGCCAAGTCAAATCAAAAAGAAATAACTTGGTCGTCTCGCAAAAGAGAATAAAAATAAGTCCAAAATATCAAAATCTAATTTAATCCAAGCATGACTAAACTAGGCGGAAAAAAACCAAGGAGGAATTAGCCCTAGGAATCTTTTATGAAGAAAATATATGAAGAAATTAGACAGAATATTAGAAGGATGCAAGGGACAATTATCAACCAAGCATCCAGAGGTAGTTTGAAATGAAGGGAAGGCTTTTTTTTATAGGCTGAAGAGTGAGGAAAAAAGTTATGAACTTTCGATATGGGATTAAAGTTCAAAAAAAGAGAAAAATGGGCTTTGGAGGAGCAGGCCGTGTAGTTTTCGTGCCTTGCTACGCAAGTCTTACACAACACCGTGCAGCATGCCACAGTGTTGCGTGTATGCATTCGTAGTATTGCACTGCTGACAATTGGTCATAGGCCCGTTTGGCCCATTTTTCACTCATTATGCTTTCGTTCCTAGCCATTTTTAATTCCGAAGGCCACGGGAGCTTCCCCAAAGTCCGTGGAAGTACAATGGTTCCCTGAAATGCCTGACTCTTGCTTGTGGACCTGCACAAGTCTGGTCATATGCAATAAAATATCATATAGTTGCAAAATTACATATTCACAATGGAGTTGTGATGGCCCTAGGGGCATGCTATTAAGGCTTGTGCTTAAGGCCCAATATATTAAGGAGGTCCCCGTATGGCTACAGTGCCTTCCATTATCTTTTCATTTTATCTCAAAATCTTGTGAACTTTACTTCCTTTTTTTTTTTTAAATATAAACTATGAAATACTATTTTAGTTGCTTAAATCACTGGAGTTTTAAATAACTCTTTATATATATATATATGTATATATATATATATATATGAAGGTACAAAATATAATTTTATTTTTCAAGAAAAAAATTATTTCTTTTTTAAAGATAATAAAGTCATTTTTACAATCAACTATGTCACAAAAAAGATTAAACGTGTTAGCCATTATTTCTATTAAGAAAATTTTGGTTTCTCAACTTGAATACAAAAATTTAATAAATAATTTTGCATCTCAAAAGACAAGAAAAGTAAATTCTAATTGAGTATTTGGATGAGAAAAATTAAAAAGGTAGAGTAAAATTTAGGGATTGTATCAGTATACAGAGATAGTAAAGTCAAACTGTTACCACTAAGAAAGAAAAAACTAAAACCCTTACATACAGATTTGACTAAAAGGCAAAATACTTGTTGACTCAACTAACAACTAACTAAAATAAATAAAATAACATATATTTACATCCTTATGGAGAGTGTTGAAAATGAAGCAAACCCAGTTTGGACAAGAAAAACTGATGGGACTTGAAGGGTAACAACTTGGTGAAGATATTTGCAAGTTGGTGCTTTGAGGAAACATTAATTGGTTGAACAAAGCCTTCCTGAAACTTGTTTCTCACCAAATGACAATCTATCTCAAGGCGTTTGGTGCGTTCATAGAAGACAAGATTGGCAAAAATGTGGATGGCTGCCTAGTTATCACAGTGTAGGGAAATAGACAAAGAGAGAGAAACCTAAAACTTAGCCAACAAATAAGAAATATATTGAAGCTCACACAATGTGGTGGCCATACTCCTATATTAAGCCTCTGCAGATGACCTAGAAACAGTAGCCTTCTTCTTGGTTTTCCAGAAAATTAAAGAAGAGCCAAGAAAGATAAAATCATGTTAATGATTTTCTAGTGTCAACACAAAATGCCCAGTTGGCATCACAATAAGGTACAACCTAGACATATTGTATGAATGCATGGTTCGCATGGATGTATGAAAAGGTTTCATAGTCATATGATCATACCAAGTCTTTGTTGTTATGGCTCATATAACCTAAGGTCCTAGTTCCATAGTCATTACATAAAAGGGGAAGGGTGACTTGATAAGGTACCTGTCACATTAAGATAATGATATACCTAACCTGACTTGGTAGGGTACCTGTCACACTAAGACAATGATATACCTAACCGCATGTGATGCAAGGAGCTGCATGCAGGTCCAACAATATGAATTGCCCATTACACCTTTCAAAAGATCAAATGATTCGTCGTGGGATGATTGCTTTCGCAATTGGCCAATAGAACCAAGGAGGATTACCCACTCGATGCTACAAATCGTAATCCATTGTTTTTTTTAGAAACTAAGTTTTTGAGGCAAGGAGCCTATGCAAGTGATGCATGAATAAGTTATAATTACATTAAAAAGCCAAACATTTAAGATTTTTGAATAAACTAATTAGTAGTCCTCTTATTTGTTCTTTGAAAAATAAGGTGTCCCCAATGGAGTCACAAACTGTAAGGCCTTACCCAAGTACCGATTCGGTCTGCTAGAAATCAAAATGCTCTTTTGAGTTTTAGCTCACGAAGAAGTAGTTATCATTTTATTTGGGAAATTAGTTCTTTAAATTGAAATTTTAGTTTGGGAGTCGCCGCCTTAATTTATTTTTATTTTGGGAAAATATAACGAAAAAACCTATTAAGACTCCATTTAATTTGTCTTTTGAAAAATGCACTAGTCTTTAAAACCAAAGAGGATTCAGAAACTAGATTTTTGGTTTAAATTAAAAATGGTTTAGCTTATTTAATGTAAGAATAACTTTAAAAGACAGTTTCATGAACAATTTAAAATGGAATGACATATAAAGGAATGAAAATTATGAGGATGAATGACAAATTAAAAAATATATATAAATAAAAGAAGAAACAAATAAGAAATAATTTCAAGTACATTTAAAACTAATGGAATAGAGAGTATCTCATCTAGCCCTTATGGATACTAGGAAGATCACACATTCACCAAAAGTAAGAAAGTGATAAGAAGAAAAAGTTGTTTGTTTTAAATTTGGATTTGCTACTTGAGATCGGACTTCAAGTATGCCTATGTATCCCTTTGAATAGGAATTAAAATCTACACAGTTCTTTCCATTTTGCAATGAAGGGTTTGTTTATTTTATTTTTGGTTTATCATGTTTTTGTGATTTTTGAAGGAGTAGAAGTGTTTTACCTTGGTTCTCTTTGAAGTCGAAAGAGGAGGTCGGAATGCCTTGTCAGATTAGAGTTCCAATTTTAAAAATTCAAAGGTATAAATAAGTCCAAGTCTTCAAGCCAAGTCAAATCAAAGAGAAATAACTTGGTCGTCTCGCAAAAGAGAATAAAAATAAGTCCAAAATATCAAAATCTAATTTAATCCAAGCATGACTAAACTAGGTGGAATAAAACCAATGAGGAATTAGCCATAGGAATCTTTTATGAAGAAATTAGAGAGAAGATTAGAAGGATGCAAGGGACAACTGTCAACCAAGCATCCAGAGGTGGTTTGAAATGAAAGGAAGGCTTTTTTTTTATAGGTTGAGGAGTGAGGGAAAAAGTTGTAAACTTTCCATGTGGGATTAAAGTTCAAAAAATGGGAAAAAATGGGCTTTGGAGGAGCAAGCCGTGCAGTTGTTGCGCCTTGCTGCACAGCACCGTGCAGCATGCCACAGTGTCGTGTGCATGCATGCGTAGTATTGCACTGCTGACAATTGGTCGTAGGCTTGTTTGGCCCATTTTTCACTTGTTATGCTTTCGTTCTTGGCCATTCTTGATTCCAAAGGCCCCGGGAGCTCTCCCAAAGTCTGTGGAAGTACAATTGTTCTTGAAAAGCCTGACTCTTGCTCCTAGACCTGCACAAGTCTTGTTATATGCAGTAAAATGTCATATAGGTGCAAAATTACGTATTCACATTGGAGTTGGTAGAAATGTGGATGGTTGCCTGTTTATCACAGTGAGGAAAATAGGAAAAGAGAGAGAAACCTGAAACTCAGCCAACAAATAAGAAATATATTGAAGCTCACACACTGTGGTGGTTATACTCCTATTTTCAGCCTCTACAAATGACCTAGAAACAGTAGCCTGTTTCTTGGTTTTCCAAAAAATTAAAAAAGAGCCAAGAAAGATAAAATCATGTTAATGATTTCCTAGTGTCAACACAAGATGCCTAGTTAGCATCACAATAAGCTTGAAGCTGGAAATATGTGTTTGAAGAGAAGAACAAACCAATAAAGGGATAAATTTTCAAATATCTTACCATATGAGTAGTAGCATCCCAATTTGATTGTCGTGGTTGTTGTATAAACTGGCTCAATTTTTAGGTGGAAAAGTTATATCTAGTCTGGTAAGATTAAGATATAAAAGCCTCCCTACCAACCTCCTATAATCCTTTGGAGTAGATAAGAGATCACCAGCAGATTCTGTATTGGTCAACTTGATCGCTAAAGGCAAGGGCAGAGCAGCTGGTTTGTCACTAGAAAGGCATGTATCTTAGAGAAGATCCAAGATATATTTTCTTTGATTTACATATAGACCATCAGCAGTGTAGACAAGCTTAAGTCCTATAAAATACTTGGCTTGTCCTAGATCTTTAATGGTGAATTCAGAATGCAAAAAAATGTTTGACATAAATGATGTCACTCTTAGAAGTTCCAGTGATCAACATATCATCAACATACACAATTAAAGCAACAAACCAGGTGAGGTGACTTTAGTAAACAGGCAATCATCATGACAAGACTGTGTAAACCCAAAACCATTGAGTTTGGTAGTAAACTCAAGGTTCTACTGCCTAGAAGCATGTTTTAAGCCAAACAAAGACCTAAGAAGTCTTCAAACTTTAGAACCTACAACTGAATATCCTTCTAGAGGCACCATATAAACCTCCTTATCAATAAAGCCATGGAGAAAGGCATTATTGATATCTATTTGATTAATAACCCATCTTTTAATAGTGGCAATAGCTAAAAATAACCTGACTGTTGCAAGTTTTGCTACTGGTGCAAAACTATTATTGTAATCCACTCCTGCAACCTGGTTGTACCCTTTAGCCACTAATCTGGCTTTGTATCTATCAACAATACCATCAGGGTTATATTTGATGTTATAAACCCATTTAGAACCTATGGGTTTCTTACCAGTTGGGAGATCAGTTAACTCCCAAGTATGATTCAATTCCAATGCTTGAATCTTTTTATTCATAACATCAATTCAATTAGGGTCTAGCTTAGCTTGATTGTAGGATTTAGGCTCCTAAATAGAAGAAACATTGGCTACAAAATCCACATGTGATTGACTTAGAAGAAATGGATAAAGGGTAGGTTGAATGGGATAGGGAATATTTGACTGAGAAGCTGCAGTGGAAATTGTTTGAGATTGAACATTAGAAACAAAATCTTGAGCCATGTAGGTTTGGATTTGATTCTGTTGCTATGTCTAATAAATGCTTGTTGCGAGGTAGTAGGTAAGGAAATAGATATTTTAGGTTATGAAGGAACTAATGCAGATTCAAGTGTAGGAGAATTAATAGGTACAAGTACAGTAGAGGATGAAGGTGAAAAAATAGTTTTAGGGGTAGTATAAGCAGATGTAGGTACAGATGAAATTAAAGGTGAAAATGTAGGTGCAGGATGATCAAGGGTAGGATTAACATGTTCAGGTACTGATGAAGGAGGTACAGAATGTGAACTTGAAATATCTTGAAAATATGTAAGAGGGGAAGAAGGAAGTAAAAATGAAGAATTAAGAGGTGTATCATGAGTATCTTCTACAATTAAAGGTATAACATGTTGAACAGAATTGGGCTTAGTATGTAGAATTTTTGGAACAGAAGCAAGTTGGAAAGGAAAAAAAAATTCATAAAACACAACATCCCTGGATACAATTGTTTGCTTAGATGTCAAATCATAAACTTTATAAGCCTTTTGTCCAAATTCATAACCTAGAAAGATACATCTAAAAGCTCTAGGTTCAAATTTGTCTTTGTGAAGTTTAGTGTTTGTAGCAAAACACAAGCTACCAAACACTTTAAAGCTATGGTAATCAAGTGGCTTATTGTTGAGGATCTCATATGGAGACTTCTAACTCAACAAAGTTGCAAGCAATCAATTTATAATATGTGTTGCAAAAAGAATTGCATCTCTCCAAAAAAAAATTAGATAGATTAGATTGGAACATGAGAGCTATAGTTGTTTGTAAGAGATGTTTGTGTTTTCTTTCCACAACTCCATTTTGTTGTGGAGTATATGCATATGGACAACTTTTCAGATGTATAATACCATTTTGATGAAAAATTGATTGACATGAGAACCAAGAAATTGAATGCCATTATCTGACCTAACAATTTTGATAGACACATTGAATTTATTTTGTACTATTGAGATGAAATGATTGAGAAAATAAGGTGTTTGAGTCTTATCTTTGAGTAAAAAGGTCCAAGTAGACCTATTGAAATCATCTACAATAGTGAGAATGTAATGTGCACCTGAGACAGTAGGTGTTTTATAGGGACCCTAGAGATCTATGTCTATCAACTCAAATAACTGAGTACTATGAATAGAACTCTTATGAAAGGGCACCCTTTGTTGTTTAGCCAAATGACAAATTTGGCAAACATCAATATTTAATTTTGTGGAATCAAAAACAGTAGATAAATGTGCAAGTTTTGAATGTGAAGCATGCCCTAACTTCTGATGCAACAAAGTATATGAAATTAAAGTTTTTTTATTGATAGAAGTGGTTGTACAAAGAATGGGTTCTTCTTTGACAATAGACAAAACAGTAGAAACCTTATTTTGAAATTCTTGGATAGTATTTACAAGGAAACTTGTATTATCAAGAATATGGAGCCCATCATAAACTTTTCCCACTGCAAAGACTTCATCAGTCAAGAGGCCCTGGAAGGCACAATGAGTTTTATAGAATATAATTCTAATTTTAACAGATTGTGTAAGCTTATTCACTGAAAGAAAATTAAATCTAAAAGTTGAAACATGTAAAACTTTGGACAAGGTAAGTTTAGATGTGAGTGTGACAGTACCTATGTTATGAACTATTTTAGTGCTTTTATCAGGTAGTTTCACAGTGAAAAGTATTTTAGGTTTTTTAAGTTGTGTGAGAAGGTTCAAGTCAAAGCACATATGGTTTGTAGCACCTAAATCTATAATCCAGATCTTTTCAAACCCACAATCAAAGCAATTTATAGCTAGAGTGTGAACAATACATGCATAGCTGGTGTAATTCGCATATCCTCCATCTGTAACTCCCTTGCCTTTGAAATACTTCTGAACCTCTCTTTGTACTGCATTAGAAATGGCAGATGTCCATTCATCCATTTTAGTAGTCTCATTTCCTATGTTGTGATCTTCTACCTTAATTTATGCTACTTGAGCAACCATTCTAACTAATGGTTTACTCTTTGACTTCTTGGAGTCATCATATCATTTTTGTTTCCTCAAGTTCTCATACCAGTCAGGGTATCCATGCAGCTTAAAACAAGTATCTTTTAAGTAACCATTGGTATTGCAATAGTCACAGTACCTTTCAAACTTATCTTTCTTCCTCCAATTCCCTCCTTTCTGATAATCTCTACTAGAATCTAAATTTTTAACAAGTAAAGCACTGTTCTCTGTAAACTCATTAGCAAATAAGTGTACCTCCCTCTGTTTCTCTACTTTAAGTACCATAGAGTAGGCCTTATTTACATTTGGCAGTGGCTTCATAAGCAAGATCTGATTCCTCACATGATTATAGTTATCATTAAGTCCCATCAAGAATTGTATTAACTTGTTTGAGCAGTCAAAAACTGATAGATTTCCTGCTGCTCAACAAGTGCATATAGGAATCGACATAAGACATGTGAACTCATCCCATAGCTTCTTCAATTTAGTAAAATACAAAGCTATACCCTGAGAAATTGAAGCAATTTCTCTTTGCACTTGGTATAAAAGTGATACATTACTCTCCCCAAACCTCTGTTCTAATTCCTCCCACAGTTCTTTAGAACTATTAGCGTAAATGAAGGATTAGGCTAACTCCTTAGAGATGGAATTTAGGATCCATGAAGTCACAATGTAATCCGCCTTTTTCCACTACTCATACTCATTAGAACCTTCCTCAGGCATCACACATTTTCCAGTTACAAACCCTAATTTGAGCTTAGCACCCAACGTGATTTTCATCACTCTACTCCAAGCAAGATAATTGCTACCAGTTAATGAAGCACTTACTAGAAACATTCCTAGATGATCTAAGTTTTACAATTGCAACGGATCTCCAAGATTCTGAGCATTAGAGACTCTCGCATCTACATTGGTACTTGTTGTCTCAGTTTGATTATGTTCCGCCATCTCTTCAAAACACAAATTCATACCAAATCTAAGCAATCAGAGGTACAATAGGCAACTCCGATGAGATTTCACTGGAAAATTACAAGTAAAAGATCACTGTCAATTGGATCGGTGCTTTGATACCATGAGAAAAATTAAGAAGGTAGAGTAAAATTTAGGGATTGTATCAGTATACAAAGAGAGTAAAGTCAAAATGTTACAACTAAGAAAGAGAAAACTAAAACCCTTATATACATATTTGACTAAAAGACTAAACACTTGCTAACTCAGCTAACAACTAACTAAAATAAATAAAATAACATATATTTATAGGATGCATTGCAAGCATATTAATAAAAAGATGAATTGAAAAAGGATCTCAAATCTCAATATGACAGAATATTTCGTCTCAAGATTTTTTTTAAAAAGCATAATATTTTAATTCTTATAATTATATTTTATAATCTATTTTTTTAATTTATTTTTTTTTTACTTTATTATGTAATTTTATTATTTAAATAAAAATGATTGAGTAAAAACAAATGATTTCATTATAATTTCGCCTAAGGCTCTAATTCAATTAGGGCCGGGCCTACCACGGAGAAGAAACATATGAATGTAGAGAAATTTCTTAACTATTAATAATTGAAAAAAAAAAAAAAATCCACGTTATATGTATATAATACACAAACGCGTTAACAAGGAGTTCAATGTATATATGTAAGTGTCCCAGCCGTATAAAGGGGGAAAAATCTAACCTCAAAACGACAAGATTCAAGTTCTAAATTGAAATCACAAGTTCTTCAACAGAGAAGTTGAGAAGGATTAATATATCTTTGTTGGATATATACATACACAAGGTAACTTTTGTTTTCAATAATCATAGAATTTAGTCATGTTCAAGATGGTTGTTTTTTCTAATTTGCTATTCAATCTTAAGCTTGCATTGCATGCAAGATTAATTCAAAGTATCTCTATATCAATCCTAATTATGATAAAAATTCAATTTAAATATCTATTACTTATATATTGAATTCTTTTTATATATTTGAAAGGAATTTCTCATGGGAATTTTTTTTTTCTCCAGAATAATTTTACTTTGAAAATTAATAAGGTTAATAAGAAATGGGTTTGAGAAACAATTTGCCAATAGATTTCTCTTCTTTTTTGTAATCATCAAGATTTTCTTAATTATTAATAGAACTCAAGTATATAAGTAGTTGGATTCATTATTGTTTTTTTTTTTTTTTTCTAAGATGACATTATTGTTAATTTCTATTCACAACATGATATAAATAAATATTTACAAATCTATATATATCCAACTCTATATATTTTCAAGTTAATTCATTGTTTTACCAAGTTAAATTTTAACTTTGATAAAACTTTATATTTTTTTTTACTTTACTTTTCAGGTTTGATTTTAATCAAATATATGCAATTCTAAGTTAGAAGATCCATGATGCGGGTCGGATGATGCGGGCGCTATAAGAGTGTCAGTCTAGTTGAGATGTCTTGATGCGTTTCTGAAGCCTTGCTCAATAATTTCATATTTTAAAAAAAAAAGGCAAGAAAATCCATAAATACGTTTGAATTTTGTATTATTATTGATGAAACTAATTCCAGTCAAAGTGGAATAATTTCACCTTACTTGAACTTGATTGAAAGCTAATGCGACCTGTAAGAAGAAACAAAAGTCAAGTGGGCTAGGCGGGGTGCCTAGCAATGCCACTCCAACGGTAAAGTTAGATGATTGGTTCAATTGAGAAGATTAAGGACAAAAGTATTTGCACTTATTTCGTGTATACGTGAAAGTATATGTACCTTCGTGATTTGATTTCTTGAGGTATTTATAGAGTTTAAGTCCTTACAAGAGTTGAGTATGGATTTTCTTGACCGGTTTGGATTAAAATGGCTGATTGCATTGTTTGTCCTTTTCCTACTTGGAAATGAGCTAAATGGCTCCTTATTTGACTTTCTTTTATTAGTCAATGGATTTATAAGCATATTGGATGGGACTAGGCCCAACTTACTTTACTACCCAGGTCGGTATATTTTGTCCATTATCAGTGTGTGAACCCTTAATTTTGCACCCTCCGGTATGCATTTGGACCTTAAAGGTACACAGGCTCGGTAAACAGACCTCCAGAAGCCAAATCGCCAAAGATCGCCAAAAGCTCAAAAATTGAGAATTCGAGCCTCGAGACCCAGGACCTACCCATTTGGCCTCTAAATCATTCTCATATCATTCGGGACTGAATAACGAGCACAACGCAACTGGAATCATGTAAAACGAAGTTGAAACGAGCCAAAACGGGTCGAAAAACCACCAAACCGGCCCGTCGGACCCTGGAGGACCGCACAGGGCCCTCCAGGGACCGCACATCAGCTGTGCGGTTCCAAATGGGCCCTGTGCGATCCACTTTGCTGCGCGGTCTGTTTTCCTCTCGTGCGGTCCAGAATCCTCCGTGTGCGGTTCCAGAGTTGCTGTGTGCGATTTCGGGCTTAAAACTCTTAATCCCACATCAAAAAAATACAAAAATTCACCTAGCAGCTCTACCTATATAAACCTACCCTCCCTAACCATTCGAGACAACTCAACTCACTCAAAGCTAGCTAAATTGAGCCATTTTGCTTAAAAGCTAGCCCTTTTGTAAAGGCTTGGTTCGAAAAGAACTGCCTTTTAGTTTTAATTTTTGTTCTTGTTGGGTGGTCTGTGGGTTCTCTCAAGTCAGTTCGAGGGAGTCCTAAGAGCCGTCCGAGTAGCCATTAGGAGGCTTTGGTTCCGCCGAGACGAGTCAAGGTGGAATTATGATCCGGTCGCCCGCTCCGTCCATACATCCCGAAGCGTCATCAAAAGGTATTTATATTCTTCCTTTTTCTTTTATTTATTTATTTGTTTGCTTTCTTTGCTTGCTTTTGTTTGTTTTTTAGTTTTTCTTTTAGTTTAGTTTTCTTTCATTGCTAGTTTTCTCTTAGCTTAGTTTCCTTTATCGCTTTGCTTCCCTTTGCATGT
>CATKHJ010122815.1:0-41311 GCA_949750685.1 Vernicia montana | reverse complement strand
GCGGGGGTGTGTGTGTGGAGGGGGGCAAGGGGCTTTGCCCTTCGCAGTACGGTACAGTTGATTTAGCCTAGGGCAGTTATAATTATGGGAGGAATATTTTGCAATAATGAGCTTCTCTTGTTCTTTCTTTTTCTCTTTTTTTTTTTTTTTTTTGAGAACTATGTTTCTCCTATTCTTAATTGTGAAAGGAAAACTTTAGTTTCTAAAGTGAAAATTTGCAGGTGGCTCTGTGGATGTAGGCAAGTTGCTGAACCACATAAAAATCCTTGTGTCAGTGTTTTTCCTCTCTGCGTTTTTCTAATCAAACGCAAAATGATTCAGATTTATTTTTCTGAATCAATATTGATTAAGACTTCTTCATTGGAAGTTTCCAAGGGAATTCCAACTTTTTACATAACCTCTTGAGAATTACTCTGTTTTTAATGCAACTACCAATCTTTCTAGGCCTAAGGAAACGAACACAAATAATTTCTCTATACTAAATATATTACGAATATTTTGCACAGAGGCTGAATTGTTTATTTTAGCAACTTGTTTTGCTCCCAAAGGAATTCATATGAGATTTTTTTTGAAATGTACATGCACACAGGGATAGGAAAGAGACACGTGCACACCTCAAAACCATTGCAATTTTGAAGAGGCACGCTAACCCTTATATCCCATGCACACACACACATTTTACACTACCGATGTGGGAAGCCGAAGCCCCAGCCCCAGCCCACTCTCCATTAGCCCATCCACGGGAGAATGGACTCCCGTGAATGAGAGACACACACACCGCACATGCAATACACATATATGTTTTTTTTTTGAAATATATATATACACAAACACACACACAAGAATGCATATGAGATTGTTCACCAAGATTTGAAAATTACCTCTTCTTTTCTGCTTCAGTTGGAAAATTAATGGTGAATTTGCAAAGCGATGCTAGAAAAGAGTTCAACGGTTCTACAGCAAGAAGAACCCCACATGCCTGCAGAATAGAACCATCAGGATCAAATGCAGGTGAACGAATTTAATCATATGTACATAATTGTATAATTATAATAATATAAGGAACAGCTAACCAGAATTAGAACTTGAAAGAAAGCTAGAGTTGACTATTGTGGGGAGAAGGAAATGCATGATAGCAAAGCTCCAACTTTTGGATATATCACATACCTGAGTGAATGCCTGATATCCCTTCAATATTTCCAACACAATAGCCTCTCCTTGTGACCTTCCACATTAACTACATGTCAGATATACATGTTTTTTTTTCTTTTTTAATTACATCATCTTCTAAAAGAATAATTCAACGAACCTCGACAAAATAAGGGACAATGCATCAAGAATGGTCAACCAGAATGAATCAACCATTGCAATACAAAGAACAGCAGCTTTCCCAGTAAATTTTGCAGCAGGGTCATACTCACATCTGGGAGATTCAAGCTGGTAGTAGCAAGAGAGAATAAAACCTCTTTATATTTTTTTTTTCTTTTGGGAGGGAGGGATGGGGTTGGGGAAATAAATACCATGAAAGAATAAGACAAAATGAAAGGAAAATTTCACCTCCCCAGCATCCACCGCTTCATCCGTCAATGTAGCTACAGTAAAGACAACACCCAACAGCCCTTCAACTGCCAAAGTTATTGCATGGGCTTCACTAGCAACCAGGACAGCAGCATTGGATGCATCATTATCCAGACTCCACTCTATCCCTGCAGAATGTAAAAACTGTAATCTTCCTGAGAATCAAGAAATGCAATGAACAATGACTGAAGTTCATGACTTAAAAGAAAAAAAGAAGTCAAATGAAGCATATGCCTTGTGTATGCCAAGTCATACATGTTTCTAATTTTTTCTACACTCAAGCATGAGGGAAAAAAGGTCCATATTGTTGAGTCCACAAAAAATGGTATATTTTGGAGTTTCTATTAACCACACCTCACATATCACACAAATGCTTCTGATGATGAAACAATGTGTTGTTGGAAATGACTAAATAGATCTCTTCCACAAGCATCATTAAAATGTTAAAAATATCATCAATCAGGCTAACTAAGAAGAAAATCCATACAATGAAATATATTAGCTAAATTATTAGAGGCAAAGTTTGTCTTCAGAGAAAGATAATTTCAACCATCCAAATATCCATTCTTCTGAATACTGACCAGTTTTTTAACTTGTTTTAGTTTACTAGTGTGCACCATCATGCATCTACATCATATTTGTAAAAAAAAATGCATACAGATAAAAACCTCTCGTTTACATGATTTAAGATTATTTTGTCTGAAGCTGCGTCTAACCCAGTTTACTTAAGGCTTCTGCTTCAACATTTCAAGAAGAAACACAAAATAATCACTTCTTTAATCTTTTAATTCATTAAACACTACAATAAGGAAGTCCCTGAGTATTTTCATGCTACACCTAAAAGAATATAGTTGTGCATGGCGAACAGATTATCAAATTAAGAACACTTTGAACGATTTTGTTTTATCTTGAATGTTGAATGATCTTGTTCTATCTATGAATCATAAGATACTACAGCTCCTTAAAACTATTTAATATTGCGATAAGATATATTGACACAGTTGCTATCACTTTCATCAATTAGAACAGTTACCTTTAGCCTTGCTGCTAAACATCCCTGCAACACTTTGAACAGATTATCAAATTAAGAACACTTTGAACGATTTTGTTTTATCTTGAATGTTGAATGATCTTGTTCTATCTATGAATCATAAGATACTACAGCTGCTTAAAACTATTTAATATTGCGATAAGATACATTGACACAATTGCTATCACTTTCATCAATTAGAACAGTTACCTTTAGCCTTGCTGCTAAACATCCCTGCAACAGCTGCTAGGCTTTCCTCACTTGTTTCTTGAACCTAACATGTTGAAGGTCTAGGTTAATCTAGTTCACCTGTAAAAAATTTTTACATAAAAGATAAATGCTGAACAATCTAGTTCACAGTCAGTTTTCTTAATTCAGGGAAATTACACCAATATCTCCATGATACAAACAATTCAGCATGAAACAGAAAATAAAACCATCCTTTCTCCTAATAATAGTAAGCCCTTAACTACAAGTTAGGAATATAGTTGAGGGAAATTGATGGAAGCTGATTACATAAGCAGAACATGGTTGAAATTTTTTACCTGTAAACTTGAAACAACACGAGCAAGAGCTTTAACCATACCCTCCACAACATTTGTGTTCTTAGGATGCCTACAAAGGTATGAAAAGCAATTGTTACACATGATAATGAAACTAAAAAAAAGATTTCTCCTGAAGAAAGACTGGGGCATATGCAAAAAAATGAAAGAACAAAAAGGCCAAAAAAACAACTATTTTCTTGATACAGATGGAAATTGACATTATGCGTGAGAGAAAAATGTGATAGAAATGCATATGTGAATTTTTTTTTTTGGTTAGAAATCCTTTTTGTATTTTTCCTGAGATCTTTGTTCTTATGTTCTCTGAACATGTGAGCATGTACAAGCGCACAAATGCAACTCCTTCCCAAAAAAAAAAAGCAGCAAAAACACATAAACACAACATCAAATATGGAATTTATTTTGCTATAATTGTGATTTAAATAAGTAATTCTTCAATAGCAGCTTGAAGATTTTCCACACTAATCACTGTGCTTGCATTCGATACCCTTCTGCAATAACTTCATCAGACTCAATGTGTAAGCATACAAGTGCACAAAGCCCTAACCCCCCCAAACGCACACACATAACAGAACATACATCAAATAAGTAATTTATTTTGCTATGCTGATGATTTAAATAAGTAATCCTTCAACAGCAGCCCCAGCTTTTTTACTCTAATCAATGTAAGCTTGTAATGTACATTCACTCCTATAATGACTTCATCAAACCCAGGAAAGCTCAGTCTTATGTCATAAACACATCAAATGAGTCTATTACTGCACTTTCTTCGTTATTTGATGCTATTTCTCATCAGCCCCTTTGAACATGAACATGACATACATATAAATGAGAGAGCGAGACAGAGAGAGAAGGTGCTGGAAAGAGAAGAGGGAGGAGAGTGATAGATTTAATAATATATCCGCAACATAGATCACAAAGTGAAAGATGCAGAGTAGTGAAGCTAGTGAGCTTACATATCAAAGTTCTGGAAAAGAATACTTAGAGTCCGTGCCTCCACACAAAAACCCTGTCAAATCAAACATCTGAATCTCAATAATGTCATAAGTGCTAGAGGTTAAAAAAAATAGGAATACCACAGCCAATGTTGTAGAGATTACCCTCAAGATCTCAAGCACAAGAATACGATGCCATAATGGCAGATCGAGAAAAGTAACTTTCACAAGCATGCTAAGAAAAACCTGCATTCAAGGGGTGGAAAATCTTGTTGAGTATACAGATACTACAACATCGTGGTAAAACTTGATGAAAATTATTTATATGCACACACATACCCACATATAAAAAGAGTTGGAGTTTGAGAGATATGGCTTGATTCCAAACATTGAACTCAGTTGTGAACATAGAGAATATGAGTCTAAGTATGAAATAACAAAGAGAAATTGTCCATGAAGTAAAAGGGGCCATGAAAGATCATGATGTAGAAAAACAGAGTAGGATCAAATCACAAATTAGGCCAAATTGGACATAGATCTAAAACCTGTCTCAGAAGACCTTTGACAAAAAATCTGATTGTCGAAATGAGTTATCTTGTTCTTTATTTGTCAATTATATTCTCTTATCATTTCTATTTCAGTTTCCCCATTTTACTCAGCTCCTAAAATTTCAAAACAATAGCCTGGCTCTACCCCCAGTCCACCTCTTTACCAGTTCCAAGATTCAGAGTATTTCTCTCCTTTCTTAATTTCCATGGGAGAGTCCTTTTTATCACCTCTTTTTCCTAAAAAGCTTTGGTTACTTCTTTCTTACTATTAACAACAATGCCCTAGATAAAAACAAAACTGCCATTTGAGTCTTTAGATCGGCTCTATCACAATGATCTTCCCATTATATAATAAATGGCAAGGAAAGGAGAAATACTCTCTTCATCAAATCCTGAAAATGTACGAGTAGAAAGAAAAGGCACAAGGACCTGAGGAATTGTGAAGCTTTGGAATTAGTGCACCAGTTCTAAAATACAAGGATCACTTGGCAAGAAACCTGATAAGAAATCAGTACTCTCAAATCAAATACACTCAAAACAATATTATGAGATACGTTAACCAGAGTGTGGATTGCTCTGGTACATGGAATGAAAACAATAATGCAAAATGTCCTCTTCTAAAATATGGTTTGATAGGGGTAGGCTTCTTTTGGATCGCTAAGTGGAAACACAATACATCTATCCAGATTGCATATATTAGGAAATCTATGTAAAATATCATATGCAAGATTACAATAAGAATAACTACTAAGATTTTCTAATATTATATAGGCATGATAACTTAGTTTCAATTAAAAAATGCTATGAGAACTGCTTCAATGCTATAAAAAAAGCTATCCACATTTCAGAATTCACAGAATAATAAAAACTTTATTTGAGATTTATGTGGTTAAGATTGATTCCCCTAGCATCATTGTTCACACTTCAGATCCCTAATGATCCATAATACAACCAGGCAATCCAGAATGTAAATCACTAGGGGTGCAGCATTTTATGGTACCATTGATCATGAGTTGTTTATTTATGAACCATACTAGGACTTTCGGTAAAGCAAGTGACTTTGGCTACTTGAGACAAATGTAGATCCACTCTATTACAATGCAGCAAATATAATGAGAACAATAAGATGAAAGAAGAATAACAATAACAATAATAGAAATTAGTTTGCCTTTTCAAGGGCTTCATATATTACTAAAATTATCATAACGATTGAACACACCTCACACTCAGTGATAAGAGATGAACTGTATAGCCTTATAATATGAGCAACTGATCGCAACACCAACCGACGAAAAGAGGGTTCCCCAGCTTCTCCTTCAATCTGTATCACAATTAAAAGGTAAACAATGTGTGCAGTGGAAGTCTTCATCAGAAGGCACAATATCCCTAGTCCCTACACAGATCAAAGATGCATCCCAATCATTTCAAAAATAGAAAATACCTCAGAATTGATACGAAGTGAAGTCATCAAAAGTGAACATATCTGGTGACGCATAACCTGTCAAGTTTCCATGCAAACTTTACAACTAAAAAAGTTCTGAGAGTATGGTCAGACAAAAGAACCAAGAAATATTCTTGGTGAAGATATATTATCATTACCTGTTCATAAGGACCCAAAGTTTTAAAAATAACAACATAATTGGACAGAATGAACCTGCAGAATGGAAGCTTCAGCAAAACAAAGTATAAAAAGTATTCATATCACCAAACACCACACCTATGGATGAATAGAGAAATCAATAAAACAATTTGTTTTCTTGGTAAAGAGAGTAATATAGGCAAAACACTCTAATCCCAAAAATAATAGCCTTCGCCCTTAAAGATCCAATTGAGGTCAAATGACAAAATAATGAGTCCATAACAACCCATTAGTTCCATACAGCCATCCTAACATCATACTAGATATATAGACAGAAGTAAACCTGTTCACATCAGAGCAAATTACATTACATATATCAGTAAGTGTACAAGATAAGAATAAGTGCACAAGATAAGAACCTCTGAACAAGAATATGTTTCTGATCAACAGCACATGCTTTAAAATCAATAAGTACAGATGACTATGCCATACATGAGGCACTTTTTGCTATCAACTAATCATCTAATCATTTGGGGCACATTAACAAGGATGCTATGTAAATAATTCTAACAAATAAATACTAGAACAATTTGCAAAATATAAGCTATATCCTCTTAATAGCAAGACAACTCAATGACAAGAACTCCTGCTTATAGTTGGAAAGCAAGATACCATCATATAATATACATATCAACAATAAGAGCAATAAGTGCATCGCCTCAATGACTTCACTAGACAAACCATGTGATCCTAGCCACTTCAAAAGAGAGGATTTTAAGTTACCTTGGAGGGTTTCACTTTATATATGTTTATCGATGGTAGGAATAATACTTTCAACTGTGTCCCAAAACGAAGGTTTTAAACATGAGCAATGTGCACTTAGCTTCAAACATTGAAACCAATATAAATCACATTTGTTCAGACAAATGCCCTTATACCAACCACTTCAAAAACCTAACACCCCTTGTGTGGGATGTGGAGGAGAGGTAGGTGCCAACATCTGTTTTTAAGTTTACAGCATCAAGAAAGTACTCTAGAGCATCCTAATATTCAAGGAGCTAGATTTGAAGTATTAAATTATTATGATTGCTGATACGAAGAAAATCCACAAGAATCTGCATGTAGATTTGCCATAATATTTAGGAACAAGTTATTGGGGGCAAATGCATATTTCTTACTCAAGTATATCAAGTGCAAATATCCGTTGAAGGGAATTAACATGCAACCAAATTGCCTGTATGATAAAGAAAAAATTTGTTAAAAACGAATGATAAATTTGACACTCTCGAGCAATTCCTAAGATCATATACTAATAAAAACCAGATACATAAGATGGTTAGGTAAACTATCTAATAGTTTCAAATAGCACATACAGATCCACCTGCAGCGAGAGCTGTCAGGTCTTCAAGTAAACGAAGCCCAAGCTTTCCAGTATTTGTTAGGATCTCCCTCATCAATGATTTCTCTCCAGAAGAAGGTTCATGCCCCAGCAACCTGTCCATCCATTGGTTAGATGTATGGATATGCCAGAGATCACATATTGAAATCTAATTCCACATAAAAGATCTCCCCACAAACCACCAAAAAAATTTGCAGTCTGCAAACTCAAATTTATACAAATTTGGTTGAAAAAATATAGTCACCATACCCACCAGCACATACACACACACACATACCTATAGAGTGTCTATGCATCAATGTATGTATATTACATTTGAAATGTAAAAAAAAAAAAAATTAAAATGTTTGATTTGCAGATGGTTTTCATGATGGTGAACATACTCTGACTGATTGATATTGCGACTAACATCCCTAGTAATTGAGCTGGATCGAGAAATACGACCTCCAGAACCAAACTTCTTCACAGGAAGGGACTCGGCAAGAACCACATGATCAAAAATCAAAGCTACAGCCTGTCTGAAGGTAGCTGCAGCAGTACTGGAAATGACAACAGAGAGAGAAAATAAACAGTAGGTTGTTAAACATTTAATTCTGGTAGCTAACCATTAAACTTACTTTCGCACACTGTCAGAGGATCTGTTATTTTCAAGAAGTCGAAGACATATATAAAGGGCTTGAGCCATATTCTCCTGAAATGAAAAGAACAGTTTAGACACAGACACTAATAACATCTGTCAATGCCAATGCAGATCATGCCATTACACCCAATCTGTGTTTCAACTATGACGGGTAAAAAAAATCCACACTGAAACCTTTTCTTCACATTTCCACACGCAGACAACTGACAAGATAAACATGTTGACCAGCTAAATTGATGGGATTTGTGCTAAGCATTAACATATTCTTAGCCACATCTAGGAAGTTTGTTGACACAGGCAAATGCAAATCTTGTAGGATTTTAGCAAAAATCAGATTTGTCACATAATTATCCAACAAACCTCATATATAAAGAGCTCCATGGATATAGTTCAGCAGATCAAGGTTTCAATACTAAATTTTCTTTTCTAGCCTATTAGACAATGATTTATTATCCCCTGAAAATTCAATGGGAAAGCATCAGAGCATAAAAAGCCACTATTATCTCACGTCTGATACACTTGAGTTCAACAATTTCCAAAAGTTTTTCAGAATAAACTAGGCTCTCTGACTCCTAGTTTTCACAAGACAGAAAAGTATAACCACTTGTGCTCATACATTTACAAAATGTTCATTAAATATATGATAATCAAAGTATGTATATATATATATATATATATATATATATATATATATATATAACTATCTGCTTATAAACAGACCCATGTATGCAGCAGGCTCAAAACAAGAGGGCAAAACAAGTTAAGTTCATCCACTTTTGTTTTGATAAATAGATTAGAGAATCACATGTAGACAATATCCATATATAGCAGCAATTATCTATGCGCATCTAGAATATTTCAACCTAATGCGCAGCAAACTCAAATCAGTATGTGCATTCATAGACATGGCAACTTACTTTTTCTACTTATCAATTATATTGATCAGACCTTAAAATGCTGAACTTTCTAGAGATATTCATTTCAGAATATAGAACATCTGTCAGCAATTTTCCTAAATAGTATCGACACATTTCCCAAAAAACATAGGATAAGACCGAAATTCATCCATTTCTCACTTCAATCTCCTAACCAAAATAGAATATAAATATAGCAGAATCACAATATTTGGATGAGATTTTACATACGTCATTTACAACACTTTTTTTTTTTTTATTTCCCTGGAGTTGAATCCGGCAACACACCTCATTCTAGCAATAACACATTTTGCACAATTACTGAGGAGACAAAACCAAATAACTGATGATCACCTCATTCTCTGGATGTAACCGTGACTGGAATATGATTAGTATGGTCTGCAGGGTCTTGAGTTGAACACTCTCATCAGCCATTTCTGCATGCTGCATGAAAAAGAAGATGGAAAATAAGATTCTGTTGAAGTAACCAATTGCTCATCATTAACAGAATAAATGATCAGACACAATTGAATGCAATTTTTTCTGCCGAAGAAAAGAAAAGGAAAAAGAATCTAAGTAGAACACCCAAAATGTCCTTATAGAGTACATATCTATCCTATAATTCTATGACATGAATGTGTTCTTGAAAGAACTATTCAAACTCAGTAGAAATTGCAGTAAACTTATGTCTCCATGTGTAATCAGTTACATGCATAATTTTTTATCCCACTAACTAATTAGAAACCATGCAAACCATAAAATTTATAAGAAAAAAAAACACAACACTAGCTCTTTGTTAGGAAGATTTGGAAACAAACCAAAAACAGATTAGAGAAGTCAATTGAAAACAGATTAGAAGTTCTGCCCCCTTCATTTTCACAATGCCTATTTATTTTAATGTATCAAAATTACAAATACAAGACATTTCTTTTTAATCATCAAGTCATAAAGAAAAATACATTTTCAACATTTGCAAGCCAGGGTTGCTTTACGGCACACCACTGCACAAGCAACTCTAAAGATCATTTACATAAACTCAAAGCAGTTGCTGAAGTCAATGAAGAAGAAGTAAAGTCAACTTGAAGAAGTGATCATATCTCACAACCAAAATAGAAATACGAACTTACATCTTTTAATGTAGAAAGAATCTCTGTCAAAGCTGATGGAGCAACTGCATCATGGGATATAAGCTTTTGTAGACATGAGAGTCCAATTACACTCAGCTTGACAGTTCTGACCTCACAAGCCATCAAAAAGATCCGTAGAATGTCCTCATTATGTGCAATTTCACTAGGACTTGACAGTGAACGAAGCTGCAAACGCCAAGCAAAGAAATAATCAAATACATAATCTCAAATTCAGCTATCAAATCAGTGGCCGTGAACAATGATATTAGCTTTCAAAAACCTTGCTCCCACAGTATTACATCAAAGCAGATTTTAAAAAAAAAAATTTGTAAAATGTCTCAAAATTTGAATTAACGATGCCCACTAAAGCTAAAATCCCAAGCACTTCAACACTAACTAAACTATACACCAACTGCATAAATATAAACACATATATCAAGCTTCAAGCCGCATTTACCAAACAAACGAAACGCACAAATATTAGAAATATGCACATTCGGTGAGAGTACACATAACAGCACGTACATGTGAGAATCACAAATAAGTAAACGTAAAGACACGTGAATTCTAACTCTAACCTTTAATATGGCATGCTCTGCCCCGTCTTTGACGGCGGGATACCGCCGGCGCGCTTCAGCAGACAAGGCCCGCAGATCGGATTCCAAGACCGCCATGAAAGCCATGGCCTAAGCTTCGTTGGCTTGAGTTCAGCAATGAAAGAGGGAATTTCTAGGGTTCCGGTGAAGATGAAATGCTACTAGAAGAAATCAACTACGAGATTTAGAGAGAGGGAGGGACATAGAAGATTGAGATCGATCAGCCTCACCAACAGAAATGAAACGAGCTAGTAGCAGATCTTAGAGATCCGTTTTTCCTTTTTTTCTTTTTTTTCCCCTCTCCTTTTTTTCTCCCATCGCATGTGAAAGACACGTGTGTGAAGAGAAAAGGCTTAGCTGGGCTTGAAAAGGCCCACAGGAACCATTATTATTATTTTTTTTTGGGAGTATAAAGCCAAGTTGTTAATTTTGAAAATGTGATTCAGAGGATAAGTCATTTTATGATTATACACTTAAACCTCTATAAATTAATAGTATTGGGATTAGAGCAGCACAAAAATTAATTAAATCGATCAAATTAAATTGATTCAATTCAATTTAAATTAAAAATCATGATTTATATTATTTCATAATTGATTACAGTTTTAAAATTTTTATAAACTAAATTTTTTATTTGGTTTTGATTTAAGAAAATAAAAATCCTATTAAACCGAATCGAACCAATAATACAATAAAATTATGTATTTTTTAGTATTTTACTAATATGCAAATTATTTTTTAAATTTTTTATAAATTAAAGATATCTACTAAATATCTATATTTTAGAAGATTTTTATTTTGTTATTTTGATCCTACCAACTTCTTAGAGAATATTTAATTATAATTTATTATTATTATGCTATAAAATTTTAAGTACATAACCTAAAAAAAATTATAGTATTAATAAGGTTGATTGTTATCTAGTAATATGATTTTATTTTAATATTTGTTAAATTTCTATGATATCTTTAATTTTTTATTTTATTTATTTTTTATTTTTGTCAAACCGACCAAATCGACTATTCAAACCAAATTTAAATAGTTTTGGTTTGGATATTTTTTAATATTACTTGATTTGGTTAAAAGTTGAAATATTTAAAAATCAATTTTATTAGTTTGGTTAAAAATATTTTCTCTAAACATAACCATGAACACCCCTAATTGGGACCATAAAATTTTATTAATTAATCGATATATTATTTAATCGATAAATTAATAATTTATTAATTTATACATTAATTAAATAAAAAATTAATTTATCGAGGTATTATTTTTTTTTTTCTAAAACATTGAACTTAGTATGTATTTTCTCTTGCAATACGAGAACAATACACCAGAGTTTTTTAATCCACTAAAAAAAGTTTGAGATGAGGTTCAAGAAGACATTAATTTTAAAAAGAAAAAAGTAATACTTAAGTCACATTAACTTTCTAATTGAGTCAAGTATGTATATATATGTAATTTTTATTTTAAAAAATGTATATATATAATTTTGATGTACAAAGAGATTATTGATTTATATATCAAATGGAATCTCTGTTTAAAAATATATTATCTTATAAATTTAAGGAATTATTAATTTAACAATTATACTGTATTTAGCTTTAAACAACGAATTATTTCCTTTTAGATTAATTTACATTTGTCTGAACGACCAATACTTTATTAAAACGAACTTAGCCAAATTAAATCTCCTTGATCACAAGGGTCCGTTTATTTGAATTTTGACACAATATTATTTTGTTACGCTTTCTTTTGTACATGGGAAATTTTTTAAAAGGTAAAAGAAATTGTATGGATTCAAATCCTTTTTGAATTATTAACCTAATTCTTTTCACATCAAAATGTAAATTTAATATATGATCTTCTTTATTGTCTTTAACTTCAACTTCACCTTAACCGTTTGTATATGAAAAGGTTTGGACAACCTCTCAAAAAAAAAAAAAAAAAAAGAAAAAAGGGGGGGTTTGGACTAGAACCCACTCTTGCATATCCCATGATTTGGATCAAAGTCAAGTCATCACGAGAGAAATTTCAAGTTTCGCATTTCATAAGGAGTTGGGGAATGGGGTTGGTACTTAATTATAATACAAAGAAGGAATATTATATAACTAATGTTAAAAGATTTTGCCATTCATAACAATGTTTCATCTCAAATTCAATAGAAATTAATTGGTTTCCAATTTTATAAATTTGATTAACTACTAAAATTAAATTAATATCTCAATTAATCAAATTTACAAAGTAAAATAGTTCAATTAATTTTAATCAAAATTTAAAAGTTACATTGATACTATAATATAATAAATTAAAGATCAATTTGACCCTTTTGACTTTAAAACGTACAAAAAATAACTAAACTTTTAGTTATTTTCTGTTTTGCTCATTAAAAAGTAATTTTTTACAGAAGTGTCACAAACAATTAATTAGTGACACTTCTGTAAGAAATTAATTTTTAGTGAGCAAAGTAGAAAATTACTAAAAGTTTAGTGATTTTTGGTACGTTTTATCCAATTTTTCTTATTAGAGTAAAATTGCAACTAAAATTCTAAATTGGAGTAAAATTGACCCAACAAAAAAAAAAAAAAGAGTATAATTGAAAAAATGCACAAAATTTAGAATAAATTTATATATTTGACCTTCTATAAATATAATTGCTAAAGTTTATAACTTGAGGTTAGCATGATCTCTTAATTTGCTATTTTAAGTGGAAGTTTCATATATATTAAAAACAAAAATTTACAAAATCCTAACAAACACCACACATTCTTCCATAATTTTATGAGTTGGCCAAAATAAGGCTTTTACCTTCTCCAATATAAAAACAACACAACAACAATAATAAACAGAAGTGGTCATTTGAAGTCAGTTTCTCTCTTCGATTTGGTTTGAGTATTCAGATGCATGTTTATTGCACCAAAAATACTCAAATAAGGTTGAAAGAGATAGAGGGAGAGAGAATTTTCAAGAAAAATGGAGAGAAGTTTCTGTTTATATACATGGATAATTTTCTTTTGTATTTTGATGTTTCAGATGGTTGAATTAACTCAATCACGACTTGGGTGCGTTGATCGTTGTCTTTCTCGCTGTGACTTACCTAATACCACTAACCACCCACTTGCCTGCAAATTCTTTTGCCCACCTTGGTGTGCAGCCCATCTTGATCAATAAAATGTTTATATTCTTAAACCATTTTATATAATATAAAAGGACTTGTACGTACATGTTATTGGTCGTCCGTGTGAATGTGTCATAATACATAATAAGATAATTACACAATAGGTTAGCTTTATCAATTATTAGTATTTAGCTATTCTAGTTCAAATCTGTATTTATCAATAGGGGTTGTCATTCTTAATTTCTTATCTCTTATCTTGTACACTACTATATATACTGTAATATTGTAGAAGTAAATTGCAATCAAGAAATACAAATCACCTTTCAAATATCTAATTCTTTACATGATATCAGAGCTTTCAACACTCTAACAAGCTTTCGATTCTAAAGCCATGGCAGATGACATCAAAATCCCTGAAAAATCATCTCAAACTCCTCAAATCATTAATTATGTTGTCCCTATGAACACCACCGAGACTCTTATCTCCATTAATGTTGCTACTCAGTTGCCCCTAAAACTCACAGCTAACAACTACACCTCCTGCGTGCACAATTCAATGCACTTTTAATTGGATATTTGATCTTGAAGGCTACACCTCCTAGCGTGCACAATTCATAATTTTGGCCACGATTTTGATAGTTTCCACGATCTCTGCCGCGTCCACGGCTACCTTTTTGTTCACGAAGTGTCAATTTGGACTTAAAAGTGCTTGTTCTATCACAGAAAATTTAACATTCTACTGGATGCGTTACAACCCAAAATATATTAAAAGAAGGAAGAATAATCCTTCAAATTATGAGTTTGTTTCAACTTATAATATAAAACATCAAGTTTGTTATATTTAATAATCCTAGCCTCTGTTTCTGAAACAATCATCTCCATGCAATCCTCTCCTCTTTGGAAAATTCTTTCTCAACTTTGGTAATAGCAAGTGGCTTATCAAACAATTGTTTTTTCTACAAATTTTACATACATTATTATATATTACATTTTTGTTAGCGTTGTTTTATAGAATAAAAATCAAATTAAAAGCAGCCTTTTGGTTTTTTCCCCTTTAATTATGTTATGTATGTGGATAAATATGGTGTTTTGATTGAATTTAGAGGTAAAAATATACTTTGATAAGGCCAAAATCAGATAGAGCTCTTTCAAAAGTTACAATTTTTATGAGTATATAGTTGCATATATTGACAACTACAAGGTTATAAAATAGTACTTTCACAATCTATTCAATCAAAGGTTATGTTTTCCACCTCATGCCTAATGGAATCAAAAAGCTTTGTAGATAGATAACGCTCTCCAAAACTAGGAAATATTACCTGCATAGCAAGCACAAAAAATTGCATAATTTGATGCACAAAACCATCCTTATATATATAGTTTTTAGGCATGGTAAACCCAACAAGCTAAATAAATTCTTCTATGCTGAAGATGGCAACAGACCACTTACGATGATGAGTTTTCCAACATTTTCCGGTCTCTTTGCCAATTTTATTGCAGCTGCAGCTGCAGCGCCAGAAGATATTCCAACCTGCTTGCAGAGGAGAAATGAGGGAAAATGACCTATTGTAATTTACATCAGAAGTAGAAAACATAAAGGGTTCATGAAAATAATGAGAAATGTTTAAGATGGTTATGAACATACCAACAAACCTTCTTTTAAAGCAAGTAACTTAGTAGTTTCAATAGCTTCCTCACTTGATACCTATAATAAAAATCAACAGACTACAGTGTAACACCACCGTATATAAATAAATAAACGACAATCCACACACACATAAACGTGGCAACTGAGTTGGGTCGGGGTCAGGTTGGTCGGATTAAAGTCATTTTTACCTTGGGTCATTCCAGGTTGTGTTCAGATTTCGAATGAACCATCAGATTAATAACCAGAAAAAATTTCAAATCTGGTTCAAGTCACTTTCGGATTTTATTTTTAAAATAAATTTTCGAGTTGGGTCTGCTCATGATAAATTCTCTTATAAAAGTGAATTTTTCATATATATAATATTCTGAATTATAATAATGATAATCAACATTATAATTTTAAAATATCATATATACAATTTAGGTAAAATATATATAAAATCTATTATCACATATATAATTTTTATACATATAAAATACTATAACATTATAAACACATATAATAACATAATAATAAAATAATCAAAATAAATAATTCTAATATATTGTAATATCAATATATTTTTTTATTCTAGAAAGTAATTTAAAATTTTGTCAAAATTTTAAATTTTAAAATGATAATACTATAAAATAAAAATAATAAAAATAGTTAAATAAATTTTAAAAGTATAATATATATAATTATATTAATCAAAATAAGATAAATTCGATATTTTATAAATAAATTTTAACTTGTTACAAGAATATATTAATAATAATTAAGTTTATTTTTATGTTAAATATATATACATTAATTATGTAAAAAAAATTGATATTAAACAATAAATTGATTCAAAATAACTTGACAATAAATATATATATACATTATTAAAACTTTGATTCAATTTTATTTAACAATAAATTTGATATAATTTTTTTTTACTCGTTCGGGTCACTTTTGAGTCAGGTAGGGTTTGCCCATTTAGTTAACTGTAACTTTATTGGATTGACCCTCAAATTTTTTTTGTCGGGTAGAATCGAGCCATTTCAAATTTAAATTTTAATTGGGTTCGGATCATATTTTGAACCTAATTTTTAGGCAGGTTCAGGCCGGGTTTTCGGGTCGAGTAAAAAATTGCCACCTCTACACATATTAATTGACAAAAGTGACAAATTAGTCATTCAACTTTACTATTGAGGACAATTAATGACAAATTAACTTTTTTGGATAAAGAAGTTTTAAAACTTACCGTTTAAAGACACCAGAATCCTAAAGCTGATAAAAATGCCCGCGTGAAACTCAATCGCGAAATATTTAGCCTTAATTGTCCTCCACAATAAAGTTGAATGACCAATTTATCACTTTTGCCATTTATTTTCTACTTTTTTTTTTGCCAAATCATTTATTTTTTATTTTCTCTGCTAGTAACATGTCTATATTGATTTCAACTTTGAGCAAAATAGTGACTAAAGTGTTTAATTATTATTAGAAAGATTATACATGTATATATATTTGAAGGGACAAAATTAAAAATATCTCATTATACTATAATAAATATTTTTAATTTTGAGAGGGTCAAATATTGAAAATATAACTAATTTTTTTTAAAAAAATAAATACATGTAATATTTATTAAAATTTTCAAATTTTTTTAAAAGCATCATAACTCTTCCATGTTCACATAAATCCGTCTCTCTGTGTGTATATATATATATATTGATTTGTTTGAACTGAAATAAATTAAAAATATATGTATATATTTTTAACAAAATTTTTAATTTTTTTGACAAATTAATAAAAATTCAACTTGATATATACTCGAAATTTATAAATTCACTCAAATTTTATTTGAAATCCTTTTTAGCATCATTTTGATGAATAATTTAATATGTTCACAATTTGACCATATAACCGGTCCAACCCAATTTGTTTACCACCTCTAATATATATATATATATATATATATATATATATATATATATATATATATATATATATATATATATATAATGTTGTGGAATTAAAGTGTAAAAATTTATTAGTTTTAAAAAATTAAAGTAGAATTGATTTTAAAAAATTTAATGACTAAAAAAATATAATATAATTTAAAATCCTCTAGAATTACTGTGATGAAAAATTAATATTTTTAATAATGACCAAAGTGTTTAATTATTATTAAATTTTCTAAAAAATAAAATTATTAATTTTAAAACTGCAAATATCATAATATATATTAAAATAAATTTTAGAGACTATTTAATAATTACCCAAAAATAAAGAGCAATTTTTATGAATGAATGAAAAATAGTTATTATTATTATTATTAATTATTAATATTATTTTGATTCATGGTAACATTAATTATTATTGATAAAAGTGACAAATTAATTCTTTAACTTTACAGTCGAGGACAATTAAAGACAACTTAACTTATTTAATTCTCAGCTCTCACGCGTTTTAAAATGCGATTGTGTTACACGTGGCATTTTAATCAGCTGCTTTAGGACTCCGATGTCTTTAAACGGTAAGTTTTGAGATTTTTTTATCTAAAAAAGTTAATTTATCCTTAATTATCCCCGACAATAAAGTTGAAAAACTAATTTGTCACTTTTAGCCATGTTAATTTATATATGTGTTTCTATTGGTTTAATACTTACTTGAACAACTTCATCCATCATGTCAACATCCATAATGCTAGGAATGATATCAGAGCCAATTCCTTGTATTAGATGTGGACCTTTAACATATGAAACAACCAATTTTTCCAAGAAAGAAACAGTCAATAGGGAAAAATTAGCCCATATTAAATACAACTAGAAGAAAAATATCTACATTCAAACTAGTATTGTCTTCATGAATGAGGTTAAGAGTATTTAATTATATTCACGAAGTAATAGTACAATTTTTTTTTCCTTGTTTGATCCCTGTCAATTAGTAGGAGAAAAGCATAAAAGAATTCATCACTCACCGAGTCTTCCTCCACTTAATATTGCATTTTCAACTGGTTCGACACCATATACCTAGGATCAATAAAAGAAATATGAGAATTAGTATTTTTTCACTGGAAAAAAAAAAAAAAAAAAAAAAAAGGACAAACTAAGTCCTATTAATACACACTATCATTTTCCTTTCTCTTATACATGCAAATGAAAATGCCAAAATAGACCTTAATCTCTGGGTTTTTCTCCTTTAGAAATCTCCCAACTCCAGTCATTGTACCACCAGTCCCAACCCCTACAACCAAGGCATCAACTTTCCCTCTAGAGTCTCTCCATATTTCTGGACCAGTGGTTTCATAATGAATCTACACAAATAGCAAAATGCAAAATCCTCTTTAGTCTTCACCATCAACTCCACACTACAAAAGATCAATACAAATAAATAAATAAAAAAGAATACCTGAGGATTGGCAAGGTTATCAAATTGGTTAAGGATATACCCTTGAGGTGTTTTGCTAAGGATCTCCTCTGCCTTTTGAATTGATCCTTTAATCCCTCCAGCTGGATCAGTAAGGCAAACTTCAGCTCCAAGTGCCCTTAGCACAATTCTTCTTTCAAGACTCATTGAAGCAGGCATTACTATTATAACTTTGTAACTCTTAATTGCAGCAATTGCTGCTAATCCAATGCCAGTGTTACCTCCAGTTGCTTCAATAAGGATGGTCTTTAGCCAATATGTTTCAACAAAACAAACCCAACTTAATATTTGATTATTTTGAATTTCCAATATTTCATTCATTTTGCAAGAAAATAACTTTATTAAAAATAATTAAGATTTTTGAAAAAATTTCTTTATATTACCAATTGGTTTTGGCTTACATTTGCAAGTAATTGCTATGTCCAGGGCCCGCTCAAGGCATAGGCCTTCCCCAAAAAATAGGCACCTTAAAAAATAATTTATTTTCCTAATATAAATGTTATACATATTTTTAAATCTATTTAATATATATATTATTAATTTTATAGAGTTTTGACTTTGTTAAAATTCTAAACAAATTTAATTAGAGTAATAAATATTGTCAATTAATAATTGCTTAGTAAATTGTAAAAATATCTTGAACCAAAAAAAGATAAATCTTAGAACACCTAAGACATTTGGTATTACTGCGGTTTTCTGGTTTTTTTTTTTTTTCAAATTTCAAAAAAATAAGTATTAGAAAATATTTTTAAAAAAATTATTATTTTTTATTTCTTTCATATTTATCCAGAAATATTTTAAAAACAGAAAACCAAAAACAACTAATTCTGGTTTTCAAAATCTTTTTTTTTTATTTTTAAAAAATAAAAAATGATACCAAACGGACCCTTAATTAATGTTAAAGTTACAATTAAATTTTATATTCTCAAAATTTTCTCTATATATTTAAAAATAATAATAATAATTAAAATTTCATTCTTCTGCTATTTTCTTAATTCTTTAATCTTCCCCTATTTTCTTTATCTTCTATTCTAAAGTGTTTTAACAAAATTTTAAAATTCATCAAATCAAAAATTTAAAATCTACAAGTTTGATTCAAAGAGCCTCTCAGAGTTGATAGAAGAGGTAAGTTAAGAATATATCATATTGTTCATATTTAATTTTTCTCCATAATTATTTATTCTTAATTTTATTATAGCTTATAAAATATTATTAATCATTCTCGTTACCGCAGTTTTGGTGAAAAAAAGTTTTTCAAAATTAAAATTAATAAAATCTTATTTACGTTCAACCATGTCACAAAAAAATTAAGTAATTTAGTTATATTGTCAATTGAAAAATATTTGCTTTCTAAACTTGAATATAAAAATTTAATTAGTGATTTTGCATCTCAAAAGTAAGAAAAATAAATTTTAAATAATTTTTATAATATAACAATCAAATTAACTCTTGCCTATGGTCATAAATAATGTTGAGCCAGCTCTGGCTATGTCCTAAATGAAGAATTCAAGATTAATGGCTAACCTTTCCTGGTGTAATCAAGCCCTTATCTTCTGCATCTTTGATCATACTATATGCGATTCTGCATATCGAAAATGTAACACCAATCAATTTTTACTTATTGGAGTAAGTCTTCATGACTGTGAGTTTCCAAGTTCCAACAATTTATGAAAAAAATAAAAACAAAAACAGAGCATGAGCATGAGCATGAGCATGAGCATGAGCATGCCTGTCTTTAACACTAAAAGCGGGTGCTATCATTTCAAGCTTGGCAGCAATGCGAGCCACACAATCATTCACAACATTGTTGAGATACACCATTGGAGTATTACCTATTAACTGCAAGAGTCTCAAACACTTAGTAATTATTTAAGATCAAGCGAAGCAAGAAAACCCCGAGGAAAGCTTACTTCAGTAATATCTTTCTTGATTTCATAATTGTCCTCCATATCTTCTTTAGCTAGGTACTCTGCAATCAAATAAAGTGTATGAGATAGAGATACTCTAACAAGAAGACATGGGATTTGGCAAAAAAAAACCAAGAAGACATGGGTACTTGCATTATTGCATGCCCCAATCATCCTAGCTATAGGTTAAAAAAAAAAAAACAAGAAGACATGGGTGCTTGCATTATTGCATGCCCCAATCATCCTAGCTATAGGTTAAAAAAAGAAAAAAAAAAAAAAAAAGAAACAAGAAGACATGGGTACTTGCATTATTGCATGCCCCAATCATCCTAGCTATAGGTTCTTTTTACAATAAAAAAATACTAGTTTCTTACAATTATATCTAATAAATGATAAGTGATAAATTATTATTAAATGCTGCCAAAAATCATAAGGTCTAAATTGACACTTTAGCCAATTTATTTATGATAAAAACAAAAGTAAAAATAAAAATAAAAAAAATAAAGAATTTAAAACTCACAATTTTCTCCATGCTAACCTTAAATTTTAGATTCAGCTTTAATCACAAACCGATTAGAGCTATTGTTTACCCCCTAAATACCATCTAAATACCATGCCCAAGAGGAAAGATGAAGAAGCAATACTAAGTTGCTCTCACACTATATGCATGCTTATGTAACTCTTCTATTAAGAGTTAGCTTCATCAAAATGAAGCTTTTGTAAAAAATGAAAGTGAAAGTGTTTCTTCTCTTACCAATTCACTATCTCAAACGTATATATATTATCATGGTTGTCAAAATCGAATCGATTTGATCGATTCAATTAAAAAAATTAAGAATCGGTTCTCATATCAGTTCGGTTTAGATCATAAAATAAGTATAGGCAGGGGCGGAACTACTCATACACTGAGGGGGTCACTGTCCCTTCCTAAAAAAAAAAATTCTTCTATTATATATATATATATATTGTGTATTAGTCCCCCTCAATATAAGCCCCACCACTATTACTCAATACTAAAATAATGGATTGCTATATTTTTTGTCGCCCCCTATTATATTTTTCTAATTCCGTTCCTAAGTCTAGGTAAGAATTGGAGAAAACCAGGTAACTCGAGCAACCCAGTCCGAGTTTTTCGAATTAACTAGGTCATGAAAAATCAGACTACTTAGACCGGTTAAATTTGGAACTGACCATCAATTTGGTCTGAAAAATAATTAAAAATCGGATGGAAACGAAGAAAAAAAATCAAGCACAACAAGAAAAACCAAAAACCGGTTTTTGAACTGAAATGAAAAAATAAAAAAGTGGGAAGATTGATAAATGAAAGATTTTAAAAAACCAGATTAAGGCAAATTAAAAAAAAAATATTCCTTAAATAAACAACATTAAAAGAAAAAAATAAATTATTGAAAAAAAAAGGTAAAGCTCGTCCAAACCTGAAATCCTGAATAGAAGGAAGAAAAAAAATTTGACTTTATTTCGGTAACGGTGAGTTAGTGACTAGTTTTTTCGAGGAGCAGATCAAAGAAACAGAGAAAGGAGACAAGGAGAACAAAATGGAAGAGAGAATGAGGTTGAGCGGCTAAGTTAAAGATTGAGAGTGAGCGGCTAAGAAATAAATAAAGGATAGAATGACAATTAAATGAAAGGGAGACTGACAGTGACGACCGGCTAAGTTAAAGATTTTAGAGTTGTATTTATTTGGAAGAAGATATTATTGAGATATACCATAGGGGTATTACCTATTAACTGCATAATTCCATTGAAAATGGAAGAAGAAAAGATGACCCACAAGTTATAAGATTTTTTAGAAGCAAGTGAAACTTTCTATTAATGGAAGCTATCATTGCAGCAGTAATTGAAGTGCTTATGCCATATTGCAGAGAATAAAATAACTTTCCAAAACTGAATCTTTTGGTATTAACCAGGGAGTGGAGCTAGAACTCCAAAAAAAAAAAAAAAGAGGAGGAAAAAAAAAATAAGTTGAAGGACTAAAATAAAAAATTTTAAAAGTTGGTGGCACAAAAATGAAAAAAAATTCAAAATTATGGAGCCAAATTAAAAAATATCTAAAATATATAGGTAAAATTTTAAAAATTATGAAGTCAAACTAAAACATATTTAAAATATATAGATAAAATTTTAAAAATTGGGTGGACCAAACTAAAAAATACCTAAAATATATAGGTAATAATTTAAAATTTTAGGGAACCAAACTAAAAAATTTCTAAAATATATAGGTAATAATTTAAATATTTTAGAAGTTTCGCCCCCCTCCCTCCCTCCCTCACTCCCTCCGCCCCTGGTATTAACCATTGCAAATAAAAAAAATAATAAAAAGAAAAAAGGATGGTGTGTGATTGTTTATGGAATCTTCAATTACTGCTGCAATGATAGCTTCCATAAAAAATATCCACTAAATTGTTAACTGGATGGTGTGTGATTGTTAATGTGAATGCCTGCAGAATGGAATATATTCAGAGAGTGAGAGAGGAGGTTGTTATCACAATAATTATTGAAGTTCTTCACAATCATACATGTAAGTATTTGTTAATTATCATGTTCAATCATGCAGCATGTCCATGAAAATCTCCACTACTACAGTTGCTAAAAAATCTTATAACTTGGCATTTATTTTATACATACATACTTAATAAGGATATACAGGAAAACAAAGAACAAATCTATACCATATGAATCTTTTTTCCATTTTCAAAGTAACCACTAACCGAGGGTTTTTTTTTTTTTTTTTTTTTTTAATTAATTTAATTAGTACTGTTGGATTTTATTTTCTTTAAATGGTTGATAAAAATCCAAATTTAAAACACATATATTTGGCTTAAGAAATTGAAAATGGAAGCGGGAGATGAAATTGAAAAAAGAAAAAGTATTAAAAAAAAATTTATTGATTTGGAGCTTATTGTCATAAAAGAAAGCCAGGATAGCTTTCTCTCAACTAATAGAATTTGCTCAAATTAAGTTTTGGCCAAGCCTATCAAAGTGTATCCATGCACTTACATGTTATGCCTTGTTCTGTTCTCAATAATATTAAAAGAAAAAAGAGCATATAAGATTAATCCAACTTGAATTAATTTTGCCATGCCATGCCCTCACAGCTTGATCTAAAATTTATTAAGGATAGTTTCATTTCATATTTCATTTTTCCAATTCATTCCCTCCATAGATGACAAAAAGCATTATGCTTATTTCTGAACTTGGAAAAAAGACTATTGAACTAATAGTTCATCAAACGTGGACAATCCAATTCCGCTTTAAAATTTTCAAAAATACCAAAAAAGCTTGGAGAAAAAGACATTATTTAACTTCATTTAAGCCTTTATCAAAAACATCTTAACAGTCCCGGAAAGCACATGCCAAGTACTGAAATACATGGGATTGTTACCCAAAAGTCATAACCTTTAAGAAATGGGACATCAACAATTAAAAGGCTATTACAAAAAAATAAGTTGAAACCTTCATGCATTATTTTCTCATTTGAATCAAACAATTAATATATATCTCAATCAAATGTCATGCTTTCCACTTCATGCCTAATCGAATCGAAAAGCTGTGTAGATAAGTAACGCTCTCCAAAACTAGGCAAAATCACCTACATGACAACAAGCAAAAGAAATCACATATAGAAGATTCTTCTTAACACATAATAAATGCTGACAAAGTCCAAAACCCAATCAGAACAAGGCAATGAAACTTACAACAATGAGTTTCCCAGCACTTTCAGGCCTCTTTGCCAGCTTAATTGCAGCAGCTGCTGCTGCACCAGAAGAAATACCAACCTGTGAAGGAAAAAAAGAGGGAAGTGCAAAACAATAAGGACTTCTGGTAGAGACCTAGTAATTAAGTAATAGTACTAACAGGAAGAGTAAACTTTTCACACCAATAAACCTTCTTTCAATGCAAGCAGCTTAGCAGTTTCAATAGCTTCCTCACTTGATACCTAAAAAGTAACAACACCACCAAAAGAATTGAAAATAATGATATTTTTGCAAGTTGCCCGGAGAAAATAGTTTTAACCTTACTTGAAGAACTTCATCCAGCAACTCAACATCCAAAACATTAGGGATTACACCAGTACCAATTCCTTGGATCAGATGTGGACCTTCAACATATGCAGTAAGCAATTTTTCCAAAGAGAGCAAGTCATTCATGACAACATTACTCATATTAGATGAAAAAAAAAAAATTAGAGAACACAAGAATTAATCATTTAAATCTGAATTATGGTTATGGTTCAATATCAGAGCAATAAGAGTTAATTTATATTTTAGGGAAAAGTATAAAAAAATACCATGTGGTTTAACCTATTTACACTTATAGGTCGGTGACATTTTTTTTTATAAAGAGGGGTCTGAAATTTACTCCGTTAACACTTTAGGATCCACAGTCTTAACATTGTTAGTCAATGATGACGTGACACTTGTGAGCCCCACTTCTTTATTTTTTGATAACCACGTGAAAAAAAGTGAGGCCCACAACTGACACGTCAGTGCCACATCATCATTGACTGTGCCACATTAGCATTGACTAACAGTTTTAGTGACAAAAACCACAAACTGCTAACGGAATAAATTCCAGACCCCTCTTTGTCAAAAAAAATTCCACATACCCATAAATATAAAATAGTCAAACTACATAGTATTTTTTTATACTTTTCCCTATATTTTATCGGCACATTATAAAATTTTTTTATGGAACCTTTTAAATCTATTCAATAGTTAATTCAAGCCCTTTTTTAGAGCCAGGAAAAGTACAAAATATGCAAAAAAAAATGTATCTTTGCTGAGAAAGAATAGAATGTGTAATAGTTCATTACACACCAGGTTTTCCGCCATTCAAGACTGCACTTTCAACCGGTTCTACACCATACACCTATACATAAACAAAACGAAGCACATCATTAACATAGATAACATTAATTCCATCTACAGCTCTCTTCCTCATGCCCTGATTTAAAACATCGAGAAACAAAACAAACCATAATCTTTGAGTTTTTCTCCTTGAGGAATTTCCCAGCTCCAGTCACAGTTCCACCTGTTCCAACCCCTGCAACCAGGGCATCAACTTTCCCTTCCGAGTCTCTCCATATTTCTGGTCCAGTAGTTTCATAATGAATCTACACAAATAACAACAAACTATAAATTCTTTAACCACCAATCCACAAGATAATAGAATAACAAAAAGAGTATATACCTGTGGATTGGCAGGATTGTCAAATTGCCTAGGCATATACCCATTAGGTGTATTATTTAGTATCTCCTCACTCTTCTCAACTACCCCGGTAAAGCCCTTGGCTGGATCAGTAAGTTGAAGCTCAGCGCCAAGAGCCCTAAGCACAATTCTTCTCTCAAGACTCATTGAAGCAGGCATGATGAGTATAATTTTGTAACCCTTCACTGCAGCAATTGCTGCCAACCCAATGCCTGTGTTACCACTGGTGGGCTCAATAAGGATGGTCTTTTAGCCCAAAATGTTTGAACAACATCCAGAAAAATGGAAACTTGTTAGTCTTTACTTATGAGGGACAAACATGGACACAGGACACAATACTGATACAACACGGACAATGTCAACATGGCTATTCCCAAAAAAATTAGCACATGGCACACTTGTCGAGCATGTATTGTGCCATGTCAAAGAAGTGATCAACACAGAAATACATTTAAAGCTAAAGTGTTAGTGATTATTGATTAATTGGTCTTTACCATTTAACAAGGACATTTTTTCTACTTTCATAGCATATACCTGATGCTTCACGAAAGGGACTTGGTGAAAAACTTGAACTAGGATTTCTTTTATTGAAGAAAAAGGACTGATGATATGGAGAATGTGTATGACTAACCTTCCCTGGAGTAATCAAGCCTTTATCTTCTGCATCTTTGATCATGCTGTATGCAATTCTGCAGACACAAAAATGAAAATCCATTGTATTAATTCCGAAACAAAGATTCAAGTATTGACATAAAGAAAATGTATAAACAGAAGGAAGAAAAGTAACATGCCTGTCTTTAACACTAGAAGTAGGTTCCATCATTTCAAGCTTAACAGCAATACGAGCTACACAATCATCCACAATATTATTGAGATATACCATAGGGGTATTACCTATTAACTGCATAATTCCCAATGAAAAGGGAAGAAGAAAAAAAAGAAGATCCACAAGCTATAAGCAGAGTTGTTATTATTTAAAAGAACAGGTAGCATGAAAAGGACAAAGAAAATATACTTCAGTAATATCTTTCTTGATCTCACAATTGTCCTCCATAACTTTCTAGTTATTCTGCAAGCAGGTAAAGAAATGGGAGGAATTAGACAGATAGATTACAATCCTAAGCAAATTATGATAGAAATGAGGTTTTTGAGTTTGATTCCTATGGCATTCATATCAATTACCCACAAATTAGAAGTGGAACAATGTAGGATTATATTTTATATCACTTTAATTTAACTCAACCTAAGCTTACTCACATCTATTAAAATTGACTTTTCTAATCAGTATTTTGAAAAAATAGTAAGCAGGCAATAGCAAAACACCAAAAAAAAAAAAAAAAAAAAAAAAATTTACCAAATCCCTAAAACGTCAAAAACCCAGTAAAAAACTAATTATCATATAAATATCAGTAGTAGCTGTCCAATTCTGCAGATATTTAAAATGAGCAGCAATAATTTCTGTATCAAAACTGTGAATATAGTAGGTAGATGGATAGAGAGAGAGAATGAACTACAAACCTGACTAGAGAATATTATCTATCTGTGCAGCTACAAAATTAATCCCTGAATCCATTTCATTAGGTGTTGTCTTATACTTTTATACTTGAGGCCTGTATTCATCTAAACACGAATTACAATAAGACAATTGTGTAGGTCATCCTCCTATTCTTTTCTAATTTTTAATTGTCTAGATAATCCATTCATATTTTTCTAATTTTTTATTGTCCAGATCATCCATTCCCCTCTCTCTCTCTCTCTCTCCCCTTGTTGAAGTTTGACCTCAACTTCATTGAATTTACAATTCCTACCATGGTGGTATTTACTCTCTGTAGCCTTTTTTCAAAGGACTATAGTAAAATAGTTGTGTTTATTACTTTAGAGGAAAGACAATAATTTTGATAATAACATAAAAAAAAATGAAAGTCATACCAATTGAAAAATGTATGCCTAATTAAAAATAAAATAAAATTGGTTTATCTACTAAAGTTTCTTCTCTTTATGAGTCTTAAAAAATGCAACTAGACTAAGTCCATGGTTATTTGGCTAAAAAAAAAAAAAAAGACTAAGTCCATGGTTGACCACTCTCACATGAGGTGGTTCCTACTATAATAGTGGGCTCCATCTCATGTAAGAATGTGTTTTTTTTTTTTTTTTTTTTGCCAAATGTAAGAATGGTTCACATGAACCCAGTGTAGACCAGAAAATCCCACTTGGGTTGCCTAGGAGACTGCTTATGTAGTTTAAATTTGTAACCTCCATATCAAAATTCATTAATTACACAAGTCAAAGTACACAGGAACTTAATTTTGATGGTACAGTTCTTATGGCACATCAAACAATTACAAGGCTATTACAAACAATAAGTTCAAAATTCATAAATTACTTATTATCAATTAAAACAAGCAACTGATATCTCAATCAAAAGTCATGTTTTCCACCTCATGTCTAATAGAATCAAAAAGCTTGGAAGATAAGTAACGCTCTCCAAAACTAAGGAATATTACCTGCATGGGAAGGAAAAGAAATAACATAATTAAAATTATACATATAAAAAGAGTTTAATTTGTCAGTGCTTATGGCAGAATCCTCTTCACTTGATACACCATACCAACAAGCAAAGTCCAAAACTTTCATATACCAATTAGCAGAAAGTAATGAGGCTTACGACAATGAGTTTCCCAGCATTTTCAGGCTTCTTTGCCAATCTAATTGCAGCAGCTGCTGCAGCTCCAGAAGATATCCCCACCTGTGGGGAAAAAATAAGTGAAAGAAAAATCATACAGCTTGAATCATAAGTGTAAAAGAAACAGGGCTTCTGTTCAGGTAGATATCTAGAAACTAATTAAGCAACAACAGTAACAAGATAGTAACCTTTTCTTACCAATAAACCTTCTTTCAAGGCCAGTAGCTTAGTAGTTTCAATAGCTTCCTCACTTGATACCTAAAAAGTAATACCACCACCAAAAGTAATTAAATGATATCAGTTCCAATTGTAATGCAATTTCTTCATTATTAAAACTTACCCAAGCGCTGCAACTTTATAGCAGTAGCACCGGTCATATCTAGATGCTAACAGAAGAACAATGCAAGCAGATGATTTTACATGTCAGTTTAAAGAAAATGCCAGAAAAAATGGTATTGGACGTACTTGAAAAACTTCATCCAGCATGTCAACATCCAAAACACTAGGGACGATACCAACACCAATTCCTTGGATCAGATGTGGGCCTTTGATAAGTATACCAAGCAATCCCAAATAGGAACAGTCAATAATGACAACACTGTTGATCTTAGAAGGAACACAACAACATACTACAATTATGGACTTGAGCATTAAAAGTTAATCTAGGAGCAGGTAAAACAGGAACTTGGACCATAAGATCCTCAGTTACATTTTTAGCATCCCTCTATAAATAATTTCTTATAGCTCATCTCTTAACTCTTGTCAACAGCTAGTTTAAGCCTTTTTCTGCCTACTAATTGTCCAAGGACAAGCCAAAAAAGAAAGAGAGAAAGAAAGAAAGAAAAAAAAAAATTCAAGAATGAGTGGCACCTGAAAGAAAACTGGAACTTTTACAAACCATTACTGAAGACCAGCAAACCTTTACTACTTTGCTATTTAAAAATGATCTCCAGCCAATGGTCATAAAAAGGCATCTACTTCAGTAATAACATTTATGGTTTTGGATCTTATAATATTTAATTCACTAAATTTCAGAAGCTGCAACATCTTCAAAAGATGAAAACATTACAATGAGTAGAGCCTTAACAATGGTAATTGCATGCCCCGTGTATTTATGCAATAATGTAGTTGGCTAGTTGCCCTGAGAAAGAACAAAGAACCAATAATAATTCAAATCTCACCATGTTTTCCTCCACTCAACACTGCACTTTCTACTGGTTCTACACCATAGACCTAAGCATAAATAAAAGAAAGCACGCCATTAACTTTTATATGATTATATTTTTCATTTTCTCTCTCTCAAGACAGAGACACAAAAGAACAGACCTTGATCTCTTTGTTTTTCTCCTTCAGGAATCTTCCAGCTGCAGTTGCAGTACCACCAGTCCCAATCCCTGCAACCAGGGTATCAACTTTCCCTCCTGAGTCTCTCCATATTTCAGGGCCAGTGGTTTCATAATGAATCTACATAAATAACAAAAACTGATCTGTAAATCCTTATGTCACCACTACACACTTAAATAGATGGAACAAAAGAATACCTTTGGATTGGCAGGATTTTCAAATTGCTGAAGCATATACCCATCAGGTGTTCTACTCAGTATCTCATTTGCCTTCTGAAGTCCTCCGTAAAGGCCTTGGCTGGATCAGTGAGGTGAACCTCAGCTCCCAGAGCCAGTAGCACAAATTTTCTTTCAAAACTCATTAAAGCAGGCATGGTGAGCATAAGTTTGTAACCCTTCATTGCAGCAATTGCTGCCAATCCAATGCCAGTGTTACCACTTGTAAGTTCGATAAGGATGGTCTTTAGCGAGAATGTTAGAACAACATCCAGAAACAAAGGGAAAATTGTTAGTCTCTACCTTCCTTGACAATGACCATTTTCAGATATCCATATTCCTATCTTCATGAAAGGTAACTTGTTGAAAGGTTGGTCTGGGGAATCATTTTTTTTTATTGAATAAAAATGTACGACTAACCTTCCCTGGAGTAATCAATCCCTTATCTTCTGCATCTTTGATCATGCTGTATGCAATTCTGTGAACACGATAATAAGAATTCATTGTATTAATTCTGAAACAAATATCTGAGCATTGACATAAAGAAAATGTACAAACAGATGGAAAAAAGTACTATGCCTGTCTTTAACACTAGAAGTAGGTTCCATCATTTCAAGCTTAGCAGCAATTCGGGCAACACAACCATCTACAATATTATTGAGATATACCATAGGAGTATTATACCTATTAACTGCATATGCAATCAAAATAATAGATGAAGAAGAAGATTCACACGCTATAAGCAAATTATTGTCATTTAAAAGACAAAACCATAGTCAAGATGTGAAGGATGATGTGAAAATACTTCAGTAACATCTTTCTTGATCTCACAGTTGTCCTCCATATCTTTCTAAGTATTCTGCAAGCAGATAAAGAAAGTGTAAAGAACTCAAATTTGAAATAAAAAGAAAAAGGGGATAAGATTATTACAACGTTATGCAAACTTCCAAGGATTCAGAGGAAGTATTCCAAGAACAAAAGTTAGCATTTGGTTTCTTTCAATGTCACATATCCAGCTCCATGGATGGATTCATCAAAGAAGATTAAAAGTTGCCCGCAAATCAGACACTATAAAAAAGTGAAAGACTTAACCTTAATCACATCTATAGATATCATAGGAACTAAAATTAGTTTAATCAAGTACAAGAAATAAAAATTTTGATCACTGCACTACCAAATCAAATTTGCTATTCTACTTCTTTTTTTTTTTTTTTTTTTTTTTCACAAAACCAACCAAACAGAGCAATAAGAAGAACAATCGAAACTTTAAAAAAAATAAATTCTGCATCATTTCCCCAAAGCATCAAAGACCCAGTAAAAATCTGAACATCAAGAACCAAGACCAAGCAAAATCATGGCAGTAGTAGAGATAAGATAGTACCCGATATCAGCAACTCTTTCTTGTGTCAAGCATCAGTGGCTCAGTGTTAGAACTTATCTAAAAGTGAATTAACCGTCAAATTCTTCCACCCATATCACGGGGTTGGCCTCAAGACTCTGACTTGAAAAAAATAATTGTCAAATAATTGAAAGGATTCGTTTTTGTTTTTCCTGTTATCGTTTTCCTTTTCATTATCTGAATCAGACATCCATATTCACTCTCTAGGGTAAAATTCTTAAATTTCAATTATAATGGGTGTTAAAATTGAGAAATTTTTAACCTTTTTATACTGTAGTTGCTTCGTATATATACCTGTAGTTGCACGCATTACTTTGGCTTTGGAGTTTGCAGGCAATACTTTGTAATTTTGGTTTATAAAAAACCAAAAAAAAACAAAAAAAAAGAACAGTAAAAAAACAAAAGGAACAAGCGTCTTTGTTCAAGCCAGCCACAGCCAGCCAAAAAAAAAAATACAAACAATATTCTCAGGAATTTGAGTGACATTTTTTTTCTTCCTTATGCCTAATTGAATCATATAAGGGAGAAGACAGATAACGCTCTCCGCCACTGGGGAAAATCACCTGCATGGAAAGCAAAATGAATCATATAATCCCTGTTACGTTTGGTATAAATGAAATTTATAAAATTTTATGGAATTCAACATAATTAAATTGAATTTTATCATGTATTAAATGAATTCTCAAAATAGTTTATACCGAACAACAGGTTAGACTTAAGCATATGAACTAATCATAGTTAAACTTACAACAATGAGTTTTCCAGCATTTTCTGTCCTTTTTGCCAGCTTGATTGCAGCAGCTGCAGCAGCCCCTGATGATATCCCTGCCTATAGGCAAAACGAAATGAAAATGCTCTTATAATTTTCGCCACAAGTAGAAATTAGTACAGGCCTGCTATGGAAACCAATAAATGATTTTATTACAGAAAGTGGAGTACAAACAATCTCACCAGTAAACCTTCCCTTAAAGCAAGCAACTTTGCAGTTTCAATAGCTTCCTGGCTTGACACCTAAATAGTAGAGCAACAACAAAGTCAACAAAGGAATTCTCCTCGGTGCTGAATGCTCATGTTACGAGCACCATTCACTTCAATACGTTCATTTAGCTCAATGGTACTAGAGTTATCTCCAATGCCATGAAGTTACAAGTTTGAAACTCATCTGGAGCTCAATTAATAAAAAAATATATATACAATCGAAAATAGGACCATAAGAGAACAGTATAGTTACATGTTGGTTTGAAGAAAATATGGGTTTATACTTACCTGAAGTACTTCGTCAAGCAACCCAACATCCAATACAGCAGGGATGATACCAGCACCAATTCCTTGAATCAAATGCGCACCTTTCTCATATGCAGCATGAAATATGGTCAGTAAGGAAAAGTTCAACACTTGAGGACTTACCAATTTTGAGAAAACTTAAAAAAAAATCAATTCAGAAACACACTTTAAAGCATTTCATCTGTCCGAGAATTTCTAGTCTAATGAACTTAATTAGTACGCTACCAGCACCAGCAAAACTTAGATACACATTTCAGTGTAAGAATTAGATGCACAACTGCATGAATGAGTATACTCACCACCTTTTCCTCCATTGAGGACTGGACTTTCAACTGGTTCTACACCATACACCTAGACATAAACCGGGAAAAAAAATATATATATATTATTAGCATAAGTAGTCAAGCTAAGGACAGGAGCACACCTAGTCATAGTCTAACAGTAAGTGTATAAATGACCTGTCAATAGAACCAGATTCGAATCCTCTCCCCAATACTGAAAAACAAAGGGCTAAGGACATGAAAATTTGCTTTCTCCCAGAGACTACCTTAACATCTGGATTTTTCTCCTTCAGAAATTTCCCAACTCCAGTAATTGTACCACCAGTCCCTATTCCAGCAACCAGTGCATCAACTTTCCCTCTCGAGTCTTTCCATATTTCTGGGCCAGTGGTTTCGTAATGAATCTAATTCAGCTCACAGTTCAACAAAGTTATTTCTAGCATTCCAGAATTTTTTTATTTTCATTAGAAAACAACACAAAAAGAATACCTTCGGATTAGCAGGATTTTCAAATTGTTGAAGCATATAACCATTGGGAGTACTATTTAGTATCTCCTTTGCCTTATCAAGAACACCTTGAAAGCCCTTGGCTGTGTCTGTAAGGTATACCTCAGCTCCAAAAGCTCGTAGCACAATTCTTCGCTCGATACTCATCATATCTGCCATTATGAGTTTAACTTTGTAACCCCTCACTACACCGATGAATGCTAATCCAATGCCAGTGTTACCACTAGTAGGCTCAATGAGTACACTCTTTAGCCAATGTTCATCAAACATAGCCAAAAAAAGACATAATTTCCGTTAGTTGCTATGTTATTGTATAATTATTGATTAATGATAGTTAAGACTATACTTGTGGTAGTATCAAATTAATATGGAGAATTTTTTAGACTAACCTTTCCTGGTGTAATAAAGCCTTTATCTTCTGCATCTTTGATCATACTATATGCAATTCTGTTTGTCATAAAATGATTGATCAACTGTATTACTTACAAGGATTTGTTTACCAAAAAAAAAACAAAAAGGAATCAAGTTATTTGCCTGTCTTTAACACTAGAGCAAGGCTCCATCATTTCTAACTTGGCTGCAATTCGAGCTACACAGCCATCTACAATATTGTTGAGATATACCATTGGTGTGTTCCCTATTAACTGCAAAAGCATCCCAAAACAAAGGGGAGAATAAGATGAAGATAAGAAGGTTGTAATTAAATTTGTTGTTCTTTATGGCCAACGTTAAAAGCATAAGTAATCAAAGAAAAAAAAAATACTTCAGTAATATCTTTCTTAATTGCATATTTATCCTCCATTTTCACAAGAAAATCTGCATACATACAAAGAAGTGTGAGAATGAGAATAACTCCTTTGAGAAAGAAAATTGCTATTGCTATCTATGAATATCAAACAACCAAATTGCGTTTTGTTCTCAATAAACAAAGATTCAATATCCTTATAATTGGGATTAAGGTCAATAGGATTAGTTAATTGGAGTAGAATTAGCAGTACATTGACAATTTAATAAATCAAGAAAAAATATTTTTTTGCAAAATAGGCTTCTTCCATTAACAAAACTGCAAGCCAAACAAATTGCACAACAACACACTTGAAGTAAAAACAGTCATTTCATCAAACACTAAAACAACATTAAGCTTCAGCCTCTTGATTGAAAGATAACAATTCAAAGAACACAATTCAGAAAACACTCCAGAAATGCAGAATTTTTGAACAAATCACCCAACAAGAAAAGGGAAAAAGAGCCAAATAAACCAACATCTATAGAAAAACAGAGCAACAGACAAGAAAATGACTAAAACATAGCAATTGCAGATTTTGACCCAATAAGTCTCACAACTCTAATTGCCAACCATCAATAAGAAGATATCAACAGTATTCAATAGTACTAGAGTCGCCTCAGGATATGGGATGTTGAGTTTATGCCTCTTTCGGAACCAAAAATATATATATATATATATATTTTCCAACTTTCCAAAACCACAATTCTTATTATTAATTCATATAATTGGCAACAAAATAAAAATGACAGTGATGCATTATTAGAAAGTATTTATCTCTTTCACAACAAGATATGATAAGCAAGTGAGATATAGAGATGAGTACATATTTGCTGTTGTATTGTAACTTGTCATAGTGTCATTTTCTGTGGGTACTTGACTACTTGCCTTCTTGATTTAAAACGGTCACTGCTACATCTTCCACACTTATTACTGTTTTGTTTGTTTGCTTGTTGAATTTTTGTAAAGGTATTAACTTTAGCAAAAGCCAATTCTCATTTTTGGAATTATGTGCACAATGGAAACCTAATTTCAACCACTAATTCAGTTCAGCTGGTAAGGACATCTGTTTTTTCATCTTACCCACCAGAATTCTAATATCAAGGCATAGCACAAGAATTAGAGAATGCAGACTTTCCACTGTAAAAAAAACACAAATATATGCAATGCCACCTTATTATTTTTGTTTTAAAAGAAAAAACAAGTGATTTTGATTTGGTTCAATGATCATGACATAAAAATTTAAAATAATCGAATCCAACAATGTGTATATATATATATATATATATATATATATATATATATATATATATATATATATAATTTTTAATTTGGAGAAACATCTAATTAGAATAGTTTAACAAATATTAATAAATAACTTTTTTAGCATTATTTATAAATAATATACTATTAAACGACCTGCCATTTGACAATTTGTATAATTGCCCTTCCCTTCCGTCTTAGAGGGCCACTTTAAAGCCGCGAGGTCGTTTTTAAGGTAACGGCATTTTCTTTACAAATAAACGGAGAAAAATGAGCTGTTTATAATAGACGACTGGTCGTCCAAAATTCAAAAAGTTTTAAAACAAAAGGTCGTTTATTAAACGGATCTTCTTTAAACTAGTCAACTTGAAATCGAACCAAAGACCATACACAGTCAATCAGTGCAATCAGACCCTAAAACATGGGTTGGCCAGCATCTTTATTTCTTATAAATCTTTCTCAGAATCCATGTATACATTCAGTTCAACAATTGTAGTGATAGGGATTAGCTGAGGTGCATTAACCGTAATATGTTGTTAGCCCATTTGAGCGCTTCTGTCATTTCATAGCTTACATTATTTCTGGTGGTACTCCAACCCTTAAGCACACAAGTATGCAACCCTGCCTCAGTTGTTAGGCTGGTAGTCCACACGAACCCAGGTTGTAACAGTAACTAGTTTCAAATTACATGTTCCAGCAATAAAATCTTCCTACGAAAAATGGTGCTGATCAGGGCTTATACTACTAAAGAAAGTGCCCTCATCATTTCAGGAAGGAGACAACAAAAGATATTAATCAAAGGTCATATTTTCTGCTTCGTGCCTAAGAGACTCAAACATCTTAGAAGACAGATAACGCTCCCCAGCACTGGCGAAAACCACCTGCATAGCAAGCAAGATAATTGACTTAATTAGTACATTAAAAGTCATGGTACATTGTACTGGATATATATGATATGGGAAATCAAGTGAAGCTTTAAGTAATTAATCCATTTCATAAGATAGGCAAGGTGGTAGCACCATTAGCAGATTATAATGTACTGGAAGAAACAGAACCAATTTAAGTAAAGCTAATTAGACTTACTACAATGAGTTTCCCAGCATTTTCTGGTCTCTTGGCCAACTTTATAGCAGCAGCAGTTACAGCACCAGATGATATCCCAACCTGTGTGGGGAAAATAGAGATCCAACAATTTTCATCTCAAATGAAGGACAGAGAAATCCATGCATAGTGATTGTAAGCATACCAGCAAGCCTTCTTTCGAAGCAAGCTGCTTAGCTGTTTCAATGGCTTCCTCGCTTGATACCTAAATTACAGCAGCAACACCATGAAAGTTGAGTAGAGTATTCTAATCAAATCAGACCCCCAATGAAATTTGGACCCATGATTTGCTTGTCTATCTTGTAGCTTATCTTATTAGGGGCGCCAATTACTCATATGCATAACCTCATTTACAATTTCTGATCATAGGCCTCTAATTGTACATAATTCCCTTCACATAGCAACCATAACAAAAAGAATGGAAGCACGACCAGATAATTGCAGAGTTGATTAAAAGCAAACGATAACATGATTTAGACTTACTGGAACAACTTCGTCAAGCATGCCAACATCCAGAACAGGAGGAACAATACCAGCACCTAGTCCGTCAATCAGATGTTTACCTTGGAAATGCACCGAAAAAAAATATATCCATTTCAGAGATGATAAAATCACAGAGAATATCACAAATCTTCAACTGACTTGCATGAAAAACAATCTAGTAACAGAACTATGAAGAAGATAAGTTCGGTCAATTAGTCTTTACAGTCTTATCTTCAAAAGATCAAGCATCATTCTAAATTTTTAAGTAATCTGGAATTTCAAGGGATTTTTTTCCTTAAACAGAATCTCTAGATGTAGGAGTTTAAGGCCTTTCTTATCAAATATTGGCAGGACTTATCAAGTCATTAGAAAAGCAAGAAATTTTTGTTCCACGCAGCAACTCCTTTCAACCTCTCTAATTTGTTAAGAGTTAGTAATCATCACTGTAAAAGTTTTCACTAGCTCACATCAACAAAATCTGGTCATGATATATTTCAAACAGTACCAGCACTAGCAAACTTAGCTTCTATTCCTTGTAATATGATAAGTGAATGTCTACAAAATTCATTGTCAGTTTGTCACCCCTACTCTCAATTAATTTTGACTGACTTGGTGAAAATGGTATCTCCTAGCATAAATTTTAATTTACCACTGTTATGTAGCCCAATCACAAGGATTTACTTGAACTGCAACACATGAACCACTAATACTAATTCTCACATATTTACCAGCTCAAAGAATGAAATATTGCAATTAATGAATATCTGAACTACAACACTTCAACCATGAAATTTGACCCTAAGCTCCAGCACCAGAAAGTATTGAACTACGCCAAGAAATAACAAAGAATGCAAGCATAAAGTGATTTATGGCTTACCTGGTTTTCCTCCATTCAAGACTGCACTTTCTGCTGGTTCTACACCATAAATCTAGATTTGAACAGCAGAAAGTTATGCAATAACATATAAAAACTAATACTGGAGAACAACAGGCTGATCATGCACAGCAAATATAGTACAAGAATACCTTAATCTCTGGGTTTTTCTCCTTGAGGAATTTCCCTACACCGGTTACTGTACCACCAGTCCCTATTCCCGCAACCAAAGCATCAACTTTACCTCCTGAGTCTTTCCAAATTTCTGGACCAGTGGTTTCATAATGAATCTACATAAATGATCACAAATTGACTCCTAATTAATCTCCTCGACAACAAACAAGTATCAACAAATGTTGATGAAAGAATACCTTCGGATTGGCTGGATTTTCAAACTGATGAATCATATAACCATTAGGTGTTTTTTTCAGTATCTCCTCAGCCTTCTTAAGAATCTCATCATAGCCCTTGTTTGGATCTGTAAGGTATAACTCAGCTCCTAAAGCTCTCAGCACAACCCTTCTCTCAAGACTCTTTGAAGCTGGCATGATGGCAATAACCTTGTACCCCTTTGCTGCAGCAATGGATGCCAATGCAATACCGGTGTTACCACTGGTAAGCTCAATGAGTACAGTCTTCAGCCAATTTTAAACCAACAGAACCAGAAACAACAGCAACTTCAATTTTCAGAAGAAATGACCCATAAGTAGAAGCATAAATCTGGCTATTAATTTTTCTCAAAGATGCTTTAGAATTAACAATATTCACATGGCCATATCCAAGTACTTGCATGAATTAAGAATTTATATTTCATTCATCATCAATTATAGCAGCAATTTCAGGGTTGTAACTTCATTCTTTAAGGATTATATATCAGCACAAGGAACTAATTCAGAACTTCTAGTACCAACCTTCCCCGGTGTAATCAAGCCCTTATCTTCTGCATCTTTAATCATACTATATGCAATCCTGTATGTCAAAAATGAAACCCAACTCTAATAATTTCAAGATCAAAATTTGCAAATGGACAAAAGGAACATGTACAATAAAAAAGAAAACTTTGAATGGAACAAGTTGTATACCTGTCTTTAACACTAAAGCAAGGTTCCATACTTTCAAGCTTGGCAGCAATTCGAGCTTCACAACCTTCCAAGACATTGTTGAGATATACCATAGGGGTATTGCCTATTAACTGCAGAAAACCACCAAAAAGGAAGATACTTACCATAAGCAAGATTTGTCATTTGAGACCATAGTTGAAGTAAAATTATAGCTAATCATGAAGAGGGAAAAATATATACTTCAGTGACATCTTTCTTGATTGAATCCTTGTCCCCCATTCTTTTCTAGAAAATCTGAAAGAAAACAAACATGCGAAACGAAGTAAAAATTTTGGAAAAGAATATATGTAATTATATATAATCTACAAACTAGAAAACATTCAAGAAACATGGGGATTTCCAATATTTTGTGTTCCATGGGCAGATCTACAACTTTTTTTTAACTCCAGTAAAAGGGTTTACACAGTTTGCAGTAGATACTACTAAATGGTGAAGAAGAACAATTTAGGAAGAGCTCCAACAATGCAAATCTGAGACAAATGGTGTATAAAAACAGAATTTTCTAAAACAAAAACCAACAAAAGGAGCACAAAGTTCATAACAAACCAGAGAAAAATAATATAATTAAACAATCCATTAATACCCATAGCATAATATAATCAATTAGACAAATGAGATGCTAGAAAAGAAATTCAAAAGCCAAAAAATTTTAACATTTTTTAATCAAGTAGCGCAGAATTTGAAAAATTTTATCAAATCCAATGATGTTTTCTTTTCCCAATAAAATTTCAAGTAACAAATATGAATAAACTATGAAAATGCAGAATCTTGAAAAAGAACACCACCACAAAACAAGAAAATGTCAAATACCCAACTAGAAAGAGCAAGTATCAACTATCAAGAAACCAAATTAAGACAATTCAAAGCCACAATAACAATCCTAACCAGAGAGTTCTTCGCAGCTTTCTCTTTGGCCTTTGCAATAGTCTTGCTATACAGATATGAGATGTAAAGTAACCAAAATAAATTAATAATATTTTTCATTTTTTCTACGGCTTTGAATTGACCTCTGCATTGACCTCTGCTCTGCTCTGCTCTTGAGACCCTGCCCTGTAGAAGTATATTATATTCTTTCAGTCAATTGCAAGTAATGTGGAATAATATAATGGGATAAGAATGTTTGAATAAAAATACAAATCAATAATTAATGTTTTTGTGATATAAATATTTTTCTAACGTTATAAAAGTGGCCAACACACCTGTTTTGTTTTATTTGTTTTCTTCATTATCTCTCATTTCATAATTTTTTTTCATTTTTTATTTTAACTTGTATTTTATATTTATCTATAAAATATTTATGTGTATATATATATAATTTAACTTTTTTCATTTATTTTATATTTATAAATTTATATAATGATAGTTGTAATTATTAATAAAATTTAATTATATTATTAGAATATATGATAAAAATTTATAAATAATTAATTATGATATTGAATAAGTATACTTTAAAATTTTTCTAAAAAATATAATAACGTGAAAATAAATTAATCACGTAACTTGTTTTTATCAAAAGTTGTTTAGAAATTTTTTCATCATTTTTCAAATAATTTTTTTTAAATAAAAATAGTTATCTCATTAATTTATTTTCACGTTATTATTTTTTAAAAAAAAAATTAAAATGTATTTATTTAATATCACAATTAATTATTTTTAAATTTTTATCATATATTCTAATAATATAATTAAATTTTATTAATAATTACAACTATCATTATATAAATTTATGAATAAAAAATAAATGGAAAAAGTCAAATTATAT
>CATKHJ010122749.1:0-26548 GCA_949750685.1 Vernicia montana | reverse complement strand
AGTGGTTTAACATTTTTTTTCAGGTGCTCTAGAGAAGTCCACAAGGTAATTTCCAAGTTCCAGTTCTTCACTTGGAGAATATCTTGTACAATGTGCTATATATTAGTTTTGTCTTTTCATCGGTTAAATAGAGCTCCATGGCGCTAATATAATTATTGTATAATTATTGTAATGCTAAGAGTGTGGAATTAAATAAGTATAACCAATGCTATAGTGCGGATTGTAAATATTTAATATTTAAAGTGATGTGGATATATGTGTGTTGGAGTGTAACGATATTTAATGAATTCGCTGGTTAAGATTTTGGGTATTGATTAATTGGTAAATAGTATTGTTAGTGGATTCTATGGGTTTTTGTTACTTTAAGTCTTCCTAAGCTCTAGGATCATCACATCCCAGAATTTGGAGTGTGACAATAGGGATTCACAAGGTCTGTGGTGCAGTCTCGCCTATGTTCTGCTAATGGATATGGTTATGATGTAATGATTGTTTTGTCATGACGGTTAGCCCTTTGGTGCCTGTTCTTTCTTGGCACGATATGTTTCTTGGTATTACCCCAATATTATTTTCTATATTAATACTGAACCATTATTGTATAAACTTCCTTTTAAATTATGCATTTTATATCTTACTGAGTTGATGGCTCATAACATCATTTATGGTTTTAGGTGACATAGCAGATGAAGTATTAGAAAGAGGGAATTGAGCTACGAATTTCCTTCTCCTTTGAAGATGCAATATATGTATTGTTCATTAAGAAATAATTTTTGTTTGTAATTGTATTATCTTTTAGTAAGAGCCCTGTCATAAACGTTGCAAGGAACTTAGTAATGATCTTCATAAGTTATGGTATTAATTAGTTGTATAATTGAATATGATGATTTTAATCTTTTATGTGACGGGTTCTTCGTGATGATTGATAGCCTTAAGGTATCCCATATCATATAATCATTGCGACCTTTAGGGCGGGTCGTGACAGTCTAGCTAAACCAAATCGATCTATTTGTCTACTAATATAAAGTCTTTCGCTCACCTTACTTTATATCGGACTCGTCTATCTCATAAATACTTCTTATCAATTAACTCATATATATCCCTCTTCATGTCATGTCTCTCATCATTTATATCATCTCTAACATAGCCTTGTCTATGATCTAGCCTCGTTACCATAGTTCATTCTTATTAAAATTTCACTTTTGTCACCAACCTTATTCTAATCACCGAGACTGTAATCATGCTTTAGTTCTCATCTCTGTCCTAATATCAATGTCTATCAAAATAAGTACTATCTGGGGTATTATATAGAGGTAGCAAGGATCGCGTATTTAAGGAGCTTGCAAAGAGTTGTCAGGGATGTCGTTCCTCATAAGTTAAGCAGGATCATCTGAAGGCATGATGAGGTGCCTTTTACTTGAATGACTGGTGGAACGAGACGAAAGGTGGTCTGTTCATGAGGTCGTGCACCTAATTCTATTGGAAATTTGGGCTTGATCACCTGGATGATATGAGACCTACTGTCTAGAGCATTTGGGCTTGTCTGGGGCTTAGTTGGAATGACTCATTTAGGTGTAGCCAATTTTATTCCTCATGAGAGGCCACCTACTCTGCTGGAACAAAAAACTGAGTTCACGGCTACAAAAAGTAGGTTTTTCTAGAGTCTTCTATGTGGTCTAATTGGCTGGTGAAGTACTGAGTTTTCTATTTTGCTGGTGAAGTATCGAGTCTTCTGTCTTGTTGAAAAAGTGCTAGGTCTTCTGTCTTAGAGCTTGTGTGAGTGGACCTGTGCTCTAATCCGTGTGGCAAGTGCTCGTGGTCTCGAGTCTTGTAGCAGATTTCTTAGGAAACTGTAGAAGTTTTCTTCTGGTTTTCAGTGCAATTGTGAGAGTCAAAAGTACAATGATATGGGTAGTTTTGGAAATTGAAAAGATAGGCTTAGAGTTTTGGTGAGGCATCGATTAGGTTTTATATGTAATTAGAGATGATCATAGTTATTTGCCTATCTCCTTTTAAAACTCTAAATCTGACTCACTTCCTCTATCCATTTGTAGTTTTCCACATACATAACCTTTGTAGGCATGTCTATGCTTGATTGTCTTCGAGTGTTCTTGATGTTGATCACACCGGATATGAGTATGACCTTTTTTTGGGTTCAGGAGAAGATGTTTATAGGAACAAAATTTAGGGTTGTCGGACATCATTATTGCTACGAGAACGACCTTGTGTGGGAACAGTCAATGATGCCTTGCCTTCCATCCTTGGAGGATTCTGAATTTGCTTAGTCTTTTTGGCTTGGTTGCCATTTTAGATTGACATAATTGATTTTTTTTCCGAATACCCTTCACGGGATTGGTTTTTTCCCTGAATGCGCTATATTATTGAGATACCGTATTGGAGAAATATTTATCCTACAGAGGGATTTTCTAGCACCTGAAAGGAATGTCCTTAACTTTGTGTATAAGTGGTGCTTCCCTTTCTTTAGTTGCAATATAAAGCCGATTTTGAGAAGAAGGGATTGGAGCGATGATCTAATGGTGGGGGAGGTCTTTTGATTCTCTGATGCCTCCTCAGGATTGGACTTTAGGATGTAGTCATCACCATATTCATTTGTAATTTGAACAAATTTTAATGAATTTGCGCCATTTTAGTCTTGTACAAGGTCTTTTTTCTTCTTTGATTGGCTTGTTCTATGTATGTCTCCTTTTGACTTATATAGATTGTGCCATTGTTTGAGCTTGACTTGTGTGTGACTGTTTTCAATTCGTGTGCTTGTCTGGAAGGTCATATTGCCTTGCTGTTGGTTGAAGTGAATGCTCTTACCTTCTATAGATTTGATACTAACTGTATGCTAGGTTTGTGTACATCTTTAGAGGCATTTCTAACTCGCCTCATTGTCTGGATTAATTCGATCTTATTTGGCCCCCCATGGTCTAATTTTCATCTTTTAGTAAGGTCTTCTCTTGGATTTGCTTAGGCCTCCTTTGTCTTATTGTCATTGCCTGATGGGGTAGTCTTCTTGCTCGATCTTGACTGGACCCCTGTAGGTCTTTTTGTTGTTGCCTAGTGAGGTAGTCTTCTGAATGCTTGCTTTGACTCAATGAGGTGTGTCGTGTCCTTTTAGAGGCTTGCTGATTCGCCTTGCTAGTCTGGGACTTGTTGATTCTTCCTATGCGTTCCATGGTCTTGTTGACATTATCTAGTTGGACCATCATTTTTTTATCTGTTCAAAGGTTCCTTTTTAGTCTTATTGACTTTGCTGAGATTAGGTTTTTGTCTGTCCCCCTCAGCCTTATTAGCTTCGCTAGGGTTGGATCTTCACTTGTCCTCTTTTCTTGTATTGACTTCGCCTAAAGTACCTAAAATTTTACTTTATGCATCATAGAGGGTTAGTTCCTTTTTGTCAACATAAAAGCTTGCTCCTATTTTAGGAGTCTTATGGCACTACCTCGATGCAAGGTCTTAGGTGTGATATAAATTTAAAGTTCATGCTAGGCATTCTCATATAGAAATAAGTGCCTCGCAGTGAGGTTTTTAACTTGGCAGAGAGATGTGTTCCTCACGAAAAGGTCTTAGGGTGCCTCATGTAGTGGTCTTATGGTGCCTCCGCAGTGGTCTTAGGGTGCCTCACACAGTGATCTTTTTCCTTATGGAGAGGTCTTAGCTAGCCTATAGGAGGTATGAGTCTTTTACTTTAAGGTCTTTATGAAGCCTTATAGAAAAGTCTTATCCAGCCATGCAAGGTCTTATAGAGCTTTGTATAAAGGTCTTATATGGCCTATGATATGTTTTAAGGAGCCTCGCATAAAGGTCTTATCCAGTTTGTAAAAGGTCTTATAGAGCCATTGCAGAAAGGTTTTAATCTGCCTTGACGTGAGGTCTTAAAGAGCCTTATAATAAGGTCTTAACAAGCCTACCAAAGATAACTTAGGATGCCTTGTTAGAGGTCTTTGTGATGCCTTGTAATGAGACCTTTAGATGATGCCTAATTGAACTTAAGTCTTTTAGAGTTAGGTCTTATGATGATGAAGCCTAGCTGGAGCTAAGTCTTATTGTCATACTTGGGATTATCTCTTGAAATGTCTCCAGAGAGGTTTGTTGTAGTTGTTCCTTGTTAGATCTTACGGATCCCCATAGAGAGGTATTACCCAACCTATTGGGAGGACTTGAAGTGCCTCTGAAAAAGGGTTTTAGAGTTGTTTCCTGAAGGGGCTTAGAGAGACTTACACGAAAGTCTTATTTAGCCTTTTAGGAAAACTTGATACACCTCATTAGAGGTCTTAGTATTGCCTCACTTAAAGGTCTTGTATTTGCCTCATGAATGGTATAGTTGGAGCCTTACACACAGAGGACTTATCACATCTTGAAAAAGGACATGTTTTCCTTGCAGACTTCTGCTTAGAGTTCACTAGGTCTTATGCCTCTAGTACGACCTACACCTTAACGGATATAGGTCTTATATAAGTCTACAACTAAATAAATTTTTGCCTCATGGTCTTTCTCCTAGATGGATCTAGGTCTTAGTGCATCTTCGAAAAGATCATACTGCCTTATGGAATTTTTCCTAGAGTACACTAAATCTTTGTATGGTGCATAGCTGGAGCTAGGTCTTTTGTTTAACCAAAGTTAGGTCTTTTAGTCTTCTCCTAGTGGAGTAATCTTTATGCTTTCAATGGTGCTTTCTTAGCTTAGAAAACTTATTTTGATGGAACATTTGAAGGGTTCTCCAGCTGCCAGCCCCCCTACTCAACGGGTTTGGGCTCTTTGAGGTAAACCTTTGCTGCTAATAGCATTGGGATGACCATATGAGTTTTTGTTTCGAGTATCACCCATTATTTTTTGCATGGTTCTTTGCCTCGATGATACGCCTCTTCCCTCTGGTACTCTGTGGGGGAATGTAGATAGTATCCACGAGTATTGGCTAAAGGATCAAGGAGAGTAGAGCTTTTTAAGGATGCTCAAGTTCTCCAAGACCTTCTTCCAAGGAGATGTTCCTTGGGTAATGCTAGTTTTCCTTTGTTTTTCTCGCCGACTCTATCCATTCCTTTGTTGAGCTGCTGGAAGGGATTTGTGTGTCCTTTCGAGCATGGAAATGACATGTATGTATATAAACTTGCCATTATGATGTTTTATCCCCACAGATGATGCTATTTTCCTAATGCGGTTATCCTGATGAGTCTCGAGCCCTAAGGCCACCCATCAATCGGGACAAGGGTCGAGGTGCTAGATTTGAGCACAAGGGTGTTGGACCTTGGCAAGTGTCTCTACATATGTGAAGTTAGGGGTCTTGGATCAAAGTTGAAGGTACTGGACCTGAATAAGAGAAGTTGGGCTTTAGTGTTGGGCTTGCGACCTTTATGGGTATGAGACAAATGAAAGAAAAACTATCGTTAAAGGACCAAGCTAAGGCCTGGCGGTGACCCTCTAATGCTTAAGTCAGTTTGACTGCATGTATAGAGCTAAAGGCTCGGAGAAGAGAGTTGGTTTAGAGAGATGTTACCACTATTTTCCTAATGTTTTGAGTGAGAGTGTTTGGCTCTAGCTCTAGTTGGGCTAACCTTTTTATGTGTGGAAGGAAGGTCTCTTTGATGTCTTGCCTTTCGTACAGCTAGCCTTCTTTCGGGTGCTGTAAAGAGCTACTTAGAGGGTCCTTTTAAGATGATGATGAGATGTAATTTATGTTGCTTCTCACTGTGAGGATTGCAACAAGTTGGCTGCATGGCTGCTTGTGATTTATGGGTCTTAGTCACATCATTCTATAGCTGAACATGGTAATGATGTGCCTGTATTGGCAATTGTGAAGTCTTGTGCTGAGATAATCTGAATCCCATTTTTCAAATGCGACAAGGATTGCTTATCTGAGGAGCTTGTAAAGAGTTGTCTGAGATGACATTCCTTGTAAGCTAAACAAGATCATCTAAAGAAGAGGCGAGGTGCCTACTGCTTAAATGACTGGTGGGATGAAGCATAAAGTGGCATGTCCATGAGGCCTTGAGCCTGATTATTGTTGGAAATATTAGGTTTGATCACCTGGAAAATGTGAGGCCTGCTGTCTGGAGCATTTGGGTCTGTCTAAGGCTTAGCTTGAATGACCCATTTAGGTGTAGCTATTTTTATTCCTCATCAAATATATTATTGTCAGCATGTGATTTTTATTTTTTATTATCTAACATCACTCGTTATCATGTATTTAGCTTATTAACATGCATAATTAGATTGCAAGCTAATGTTAGGTTCTACTAGATGTGGTAAGTTTTCAAATTCAATCTGAATTTACTCTCACAAATCTATGAAACTTAAATGAAATTTGAAATAATCTGAATTAGTTCATGAGAGTCAATCCTTACAATCGCTAATCCAATAAAAATATGTTCCATTTGACCCTAAATAAAATGCAACTCATTTGACTCAAAATAAATAAATAAGTAATATATATTTTTTTAAATTTCCATTTTTTATATGCGAAAACAAATATTCATTGATTGAAAAAATAGAAAAGTATAGAATTATAAAACCTTACAGTATTATAATTTCTCAAAAGAATATCAAAACCAATTAGGAATACAAATAGTAATTACAACAATCTGACCTTGAAGGATTAGATTGTGTTTGATGGCAAATGATAGCCACTGTTCGACTCTTTCGATGGTCTTTCTGTGAGTTTGATTTGAACAACAACAAACATAGATTCGATGCCAAAAGTAAGGTTTTCAATTCAAATTGAACTATTGACCAAATAGCAAACCAATAGTAAGGTTTGTAATTAAAATTGAACTTTGGACCAAATAACAAACTAATAAAAAAAAAGGCAGATTCACCATAAAAGGGATAAAGAGACAAGAAATGAAAACAATTTATCAAAAAGGGAAGAAACATTAAAGAAAATCAGATTTTTTATGTTCAAAGCAAGAACATATCTTAATATTATTGAATAATAAAAATTAAAGAAAAATGAAAAATAAAAGAGAAAGGTCCACCATCAACCTAAAAGTGATTGACTGTGGCTGAACAAAAATTGAAGAAAAAGAAAGAGTTTTCTAGAGAAAAAATTAAAACTTGAAAGAAGAAGACTTTTTAAAAATTATTGCTAAAAATTTAATAAAAAATACAACATGATCTAAAATCCTTAATATTAACCAAATTTGATGTGAAATATTTTTCAAGGATGAACTTGTTGTGTAAAAAATTCCACCCACAACTCAAAATGACTTAATTTAAACTCACCTAACAAAAGACAATACTCAAAATATCCAAACTTGAAATGATTCCAACTCAAAGTGATATGCCATTAATCCACTTGCCTTATTTGAACGCTTGATTTTCAACTCCTGGGGCTTGATGAGGAAGACAATCACCTCTTCGGTTGAGAGAAGCTATTCACAAGTATCAAGATTTAAGGGTGATGCTGACGCGGGATAAAATCAGTGAAGTCCTAATTGAACCTAAGGAAGAGTAAGCCCATCTAAGAGATCACTCATTCATGGGATTGGAGTAACAATCTAGTTGGCAAATCGACCAGTCCAAGCTCAAGATTCATATGATGAGGTACTAGCTCGCCCTCAGTACTTATCTTTGTCCTTGTAAAGCCTGAGCAGTAAATTATTCGCCCACTCTCATCTTAGCACATTGACTTGACTTGTCTAAAAGTTATTAAGTAGAGTGCTGTAAGAGCTATCATGATAGACAAGATACATCAGGGCGGTGCACATTTAGAGTAATTCCTAGAGGGGATGCCATACTATAACAATGGCCAAATGCATGCATGATGATTGACACAAGAGAGGCTGCTTATCCCATCAAGTTAGGATGTCCTATCCATCGGCCTAATTGAACTATTATAAAAGGAAAGAAATAGAAAGAAAAAGGGAGGGAAAGATAAAAAACATGCAGAAAAAGGAGGAGAGAAAAAAGGAAAAACTAAAAAACTAAAAAAATCTGAGACTCTTGTGAATTGCTTCTTGAGACTAAAAAGATAAATGAATCAATGAAAGCCACTAAGTGTTAAAGTCCAATAACTTAGGATTTCCAATGCTTTTAGATCTCTTTATGATTTGAGATGCCCATGGATAAGTTATGATTTGAGGACTTTTATTAGTTCTTTCCCTCACTTTTTAAATTCTGATCAGTTTATATATAATCATTATGCATCATTTTTAGTTGGGCTGGTTTACTTTGTGTTTTAGTATATGTAAATGCTTAAATGTTCCAGATATGAGGTTATTTACAAGAATCATAATGATCAACACTAGTTCTTGAATCATCATGCTCAAATAATTAATTTAAGTTTTCCATTAAGATCAGTTACATGTAAAGTTTTAATGTAAGTTTATCTTAATTTATGTTTTAATAATTGGATTGTTGCAAGGTTTTGGTTACCATGACATGTTCTTGGTGAATCATACCCTTTTTTGTTATTGCCCAATATTCTTTAGTTTGTCCATTTACTCTTAATATGAACTATATTTAATATTATAATTATAAGTGAATAGTCGAGGAGCTCAATCTAGAGGTGAGCTGACAAGCTCGGTTTAGGAAGGGTAGTTGAAGAGTTCGGTGTAAATAGGGGAGTAGAGGTGTTTGGTCTAGAGAGATGAGTTTAGGAGTTTGGTATGGAGAGGCGAGCAAAGATCTAGCAAGGCAAGCTGGCAACCTCAATGTATAGAGGCGAGTGGAATAGTTTGGTATGGAAAAGCGAGGCGAGGAGCATGGTGTAGAGAGACAAGGCGAGGTTGTCGCGATCAGATTTCTAGCCCAAGTCCCTAATCCATCCATCACCACTCAAAAGTCTGTGATCGTCTTGAAGCATGATTCCTTCCCCATTTTGTGAGTCAAACACTTACACTTATCTCTTTTTACTTTCGCAAGGTACCGATGGCCAACTCAGTCAACATGGATATCAGGAACACCCTTCTCACCGGCCTCCTTAAAAAGCAAGAGGAAAATTTCCAGGCCATTCTCAACTCTGCCCTGGAAGCTCAACAAGCCAATTTCAACCAGGCTTTAACCATTCAGCAGGCTAGCTTCAACAATATGTTGGTCCATCTTACCAATGCTTCCACTAATGCCATGAGTCTCCAATGCTAACTCATCATCGATAAGGTGAGGGGGATAATGAACCAAACTAAGTCCAGTAATGCTGCTCCTACCATTGATTTAACCCATAACCTCACATCGCTAATCTCAAACACCAATGCCATCCTAGCCTCTATTATGCCATCAATCCCTAACACTGAACTGTCCTTTTCTTTGAATCCTTTACAAAGTAGGGATAATCCTACCCCACCAACCATTGAGAAATCCTTAAAGCGAGATGTGCTATAACAAATTCCCATAGTGAAAAAAAGGAGTAAGAAAGGTGACACTTACACTCTCCTCATCTTCATCGAATGCGAGAGTATAGAGGCAGCTACCATTGCTAGCCAGCATCCTTTGGAATTGAGACGCAAGACCATTGCTAATTTGCAAGTACCCTTGGCCTTTGTTTACAAGAAAGCTTTAGAAGCCAAGATAATCAAACCACTTGAGCCCAGAGCACCCCCTAATCCATTACCCAGAAGTTACAACCCTAGTGAGTATTGTGATTATCACCAAGGAGCGGGCCATAAAACTGATGCATGCAGAGCTCTAAGGAATAGAATCCAAGACCTTATTGATACTGGAGACATCATTTTTCCCAAACCAAAGCCCAAACATTTTCACCAAGTCAACTTTACCACCCCCTCTGACCTTGAAGTTGATCCTATCTCCTTGATTCGATCATTTTATGATTTTTGCCATGTACTTGACCTGAGTAACTTGGTTGAAGAGATTAATGTCAAAACTCGAAGTGAAAGAATCTATCAAGAACCTATTTCTTAAGTTAATCAACCACTAGTACAACCTATCCCACCTCTAGCTAAAATGATAAAAAGGAGTCTTGAACCTGACAAAGATCCCATCCCCAAGCAACTTAAAAGACCACTCTCTTTGAGCAGGTCTACATGATTGCAGGTGAGGACGAGATGGATCCAACTCATTTGATCCAACCAGCTTGACAATTGGTACCATGAATGAGAAGATAGCCATTCTGAAGCCTTATCTGATCCAAAGTCTTTTGAGTCTTTTTCCCCATTTTCTTTTGAGTCTGTAAATAGTTGTGCCACTCATTCTTTCAGTTTGGATGTAACCATGGATAATGATCTTTTTATCCGCAATAAGAAATTTGAATTTTCCTCTTATAATCCTGTGTCCCTTGTTCCTTTTTCATCTTTTGAATCTAATTTGAATAACACATCAGAAAAAAGAGATAAATGAAATAAAAAATGATGCAAGCAAAGAACTAGTCAATACTGGCACCAGTGAAAATCCCAAAACTACATTCATTGCATATGCATGTCATAACAGGGATGGCTCTGTCAAGTTGATCCAGGAGTTTATTGACTGTTTTGCATGGGCTTCTAAGGACATGACTGGGATAGATCCAAGAATAGCAGTACACAAGATTCCCACTTATGAACATATGAAGCCTGTCAAACAAAAATTACGAAGACTGAAGATAGAATGGTCTTTGCCAATCAAAGAAGAGATCACTAAATAGCTAGATAATTGGTTTATAGAGTCGATTATATACCCCTTATGGGTAGCCAAAATTGTTCCAGTTCTGAAAAAGGATGGTAAAGTACGAATGTGTGTTTACTATCAAGACTTGAACAAAGCCTGTCCAAAAGATGATTTTCCACTGCCACACATAAACTTATTAGTTGACCGCATGGCATGCTCTGAAGTAGTCTCTTTGATTGACCTATATACTGGTTATAACCAAATCCAAGTTCATCCACCAGATAAGGAAAATACTGCTTTTATGACTGAATGGGGTACATACTGCTACAGGGTAATGTCATTTGGATTGAAGAATGCTGGGGCAACTTATCAGATGATGGTCACCACTATTTTTCATGACATGATCCACAAAGATGTTGAAGTGTATGTGGATGATATGGTAATAAAATCTGAAACAGTTGAAGAACACTTAGAAGCATTAATGCAATTCTTCCTTAGACTTCGCCAATATAATCTAAAGTTGAATCCTACAAAATGCCTCTTTGGCGCATCATTAGGAGTTTTCCTCAGGTATTTGGTCAGTAAAAAGGGGATTGAGATTGATCTAGCCAAGTCAAAAGCAATTCTAAAGATGCCACCTCCAAAGACAGAAAAGGAGATTAGAGATTTCTTGGGACGGCTTCAATACATCAGTCGATTTATCTCTCAGTTGGTTGATGTGTGTGGAACCATATTCAAACTATTAAAGAAGGGAGCCTCTAAATAATAGAACAAAGACTGTCATAGAGCTTTTGAGGTAATCAAATAATACCTCCTAAACCTTCTTTTCCTGCAACGACCCAAACTTGGTAAGCCATTGTTCTTATACCTCTATGTCACCTAAGAAGCTATGGGGGTAGTGCTTGCTCAGAATGCCCCTGACTCCCACAAAGAAAATGTCGTCTATTACCTAAGCAAGCGTCTGCTCGCCCATGAACTCAAGTACAACCAGATTGAAAAGCTATGCCTTGCTTTGTGTGGGTTTGTCATAAACTTTAGCATTACATGAGCTCCTACACTACTCATGTACTTACTGACAAGAGCCTCTTGAAATTCCTTATGGAGAGGCTGGTTCTTGATAGTAAGATGGTAAGATGGATGGCTGTTCTAGTAGTTTATGTCTTAAGGTACGTCTAGAGGAAAGCCATAAAGGGGAGTGTGATAGCAGATCAATTAGTCACAGCCCCTATAGACGGTGAATGGTATGAGCCGAAATTCCCTGATGAAAATATCATGGAGCTTAAAACTAAAGTTTGGAAACTTTTCTTTGATGTTGCAGCAAACAATAAAGGTTATGGTGCTGGAATTGTCATGGTTACCCCTAAGGGAGAAAGCTTGCCCATGGCTGTCAAGTTAGCTTTTGAAGTGACAAATAACGAAGTTGAATACGAAGCCTGCATAGCAGGATTATAAGTCATTGTGAATCTGAGAATTCATTACTTGGAGGTCTATCGGGATTCAAATCTGATTGTGTCCCAAGCTCTTGGCAAATGGAAGATAAGGGAGGAGCATTTGGTTCCTTACCATAAACGCTTGGAAAACCTTGTAGAAAACTTCTATGGACTATCATTCTATTATTTTCCTTGGGCTAAGAATCAATTTGTAGATGCCTTGGCCACACTTGCATCAATGCTGGATATGAGTGATGGAGAGATAATCAGACCTATTGTCATTGTGGTGAGAAGGGAGCCTGGTTATCACACCATGTGTATGAATATTCACTTGGCTGATAAGAAACCTTGGTTTTGGGATATTTTCAATTATCTTCAGAATGATGAATATCCAGAAGGGGCAACCAAATCAGAAAGAAGAACTTTGAGGCAGCTGGCCAGTAACTTTATCCCAAATGATGATGTATTGTACAAGAGAGTGTGGGATAATATACACCTCAGGTGTGTAGCCGAGGATGAAGCTCAGTAGATCATGGAATGGGTCCATGGCAGTGATGAAGGACCTCATATGAACGAAATTGCTTTAGCTCGAAAGATAATGAATCTGGGATACTTCTGGTTAACTATAAATGAAGACAGTGCTAGGTTTGTACAAAGTTGTCATAAATGCCAGATATATGCCAAGCTTCAGAAGCAACCTCTCATTTCCCTCAATCCAATCACAACTCCTTGGCCTTTTGCAACTTAGGGTATTGATGTCATTGTGAACACTCAATTTTGCACCACAAAAATTATTTCTAAACTCTCTAAAGCTGTCTGGAATATTTTTCTATCCAAACTGAAACTTTTCAGATCCTGATCGGACTTTTTGTACCAGACAACACTTTCCCAAAACTGACCAAATTATTTTTAAAACTGACTGTTAAAATATCCGATAATTAATTTTGAGTCCACCGATACTGACCGATAATTTTTCAGACTTCAAAATACCCCAGAAACTGACCCGAAAGTTTCAAAAACTGACCCAAAAACTAAAAAAAAGCTAGCAAATCAGACTCTGAATGCCTACCGCCGAAGCTTCTGGCGGATCCGCCAGACTCTCCGGTGGATCTGCCAAGCCTCCCGGAGGCAGCCGCCGGAATACCTAGCGGATCCATCGATGCACATCTTTTTTTGTGTCGTACTGACGTTTATCCCACCACGTCAGCAGCCGCTAAAAGGCCTGCATGTCTGCCAGAGGTTCTGGCGGACGCCGCGAGCACACCTCGCGGATGCGTGTGTTTCTGATGCGCATCTCGCGGCTGACTCCCTTCTTCGTTGAAATACCCTTTTTGCCCCTCATTTTTTCCACTTTTTAGGCCCTTTTTGGTCTTTTTCAGCCCCCATCTACTCCTATAAATACCCCACTCCCTCACAACTTCAAACTACACCCTAGAGCTAGTATTGATGGCTATCTACTACTCTCTTTCTCTTTCTCTTTCTCTCTAATTAGTTTTCTTACTCATCAATTAATTAATTAATTAAAAATCAATTTTAATTAATTAATTAATTTTTCAATTAGTTTTAGTCTCAATTAGTTAATTAATTAAAAATTAATTTTAATTAATTAATTAATTTTTCAATTAGTATTAATCTCAATTAATTAATTAATTAAAAATCAATTTTAATTAATTAATTAATTTTTCAATTAGCTTTTACTCAATTTGATTAATTAATCACTTTAATTAATTAATCCTTTTAATTAATTAAAAATTGAGCAATCAATCAATCAAATTTTCCTTTTTCAACCTTATTTTCCGAAACAGAATTTCGATCCGTAAAATCATTCCGCCCACTCAAAGTCCCCCAAAAGAGAAGGTATATCATCTTCTATCACTCAAATTTCAAACCAAACAAAACCAATTAAATCTGACCGATCCTTAAACCCCTCCACTTCATAGTGAAATGAACTACATGGGTTTTGATCCTCATTCAATGGGGTACGTAGGCAAGCTTGGAATCTAAATCCAAGTTTCAAATCAAAATCTCAATCAATCCCCTTTCCCTTTTATTTTTCATGTAAATGTCAATTTATACTTTCCTTGTAAATTTAAATTAATGCAATTAGTTAATTATTTTTGGAGTTAAGGAGCGATTTGTGGTTCTTCTAGAATCCATAAGGACTAGAGAGAACACTCTCCTTAACTTGTGGATGTTTAAATACTTGTCCTTTATTTTTTCATATATTTCATAAATATGACATGGTCATACATTATAAAATCGACATTAATACTTGTCATCCATGAAATTATTTTTCAAGTCAAATTAAACTAAAGAGCCAAATTGAGATTATTTTAACTAAAAATCTAGTCCCCGAACTCAACTTGGTTCAAGGACTAGTGACTTTTATCCTTGGGTAAATTAATCAAAGATTAATAAATTGGAGTCAAATTTGAGTTTTTCCTTACTTTTTCCATTAAAATAAATTAGGGTGGTGACTCCCGAATTTCTTTCAAAATCAAATCAATTTTATGAGGCGATAGCCGCTTCCAATCATGAGCACCGAAACTCGTACCTTAACCTCCCTTAAAAATCGCTTAGCCTTTCCTTAAGGCATTTTTCCCGAATGAGGGGAGGGGCGTTCGGGCGAGGCCTCACAAATTCCTCTCTCTAATCTCAGCAGCTACCTCTCCATTTTCTTTTAATTAATTTTATTTATTTTTCTTTTAATTACTTAAAAGTCTAACTTAATGATTAAATAATTGTCATTAATTACCAAATTGTCATTTTCTAGGTTTTATCACACTAAATTACATAAATATGGTCTATTAATATTTTTAATCTAATTCTTAGGATTCTAGGACTATAATTAATTATTCTTTTATCAAATTTTTCTATGTCAAAATTTATGAAAAATTCGGGAATAAAAATCCTTCGGTTATGCGTTTAACATACCGATTTCGTTTAAGTATTTGCTATATTTAACTCCAATTTAATTTTTGAGTTTCATTGCTTCTAATATCTTTATATTTGCTTAATTTCTTTAAATAAAATATAAAAATCCTCTTTGAGGTTGGAATTTTCCGACTCATTTTTTATGCCTCTATTTTTGAACCTGTAGTTTTTTTAGGTTTTTGTTCCCTAATTTTCCATTTTCCATCTTGCACTCTCTCCATTTTACTTGTTCTTATACTAAATCTAATTCCTCTTATTATTTCCTAGGATCCTCAGCCTGATCTTCTACAATCAATAGCTCGGTTTTCGAACCGACACCCTTTTCGGAGTTCAGATTCTTATCTTCTTATTCTCTTTCTTACTTTCTCCTATTTACTTGTCTCTACACCGAACTTATTGGCTCCAATGACTTTTTGGGGTGTTACAATGTTTGTACAAGTTTAGCTGTCAACTTTGGAGTTTTTTTTCGATTTAACCCAATTCTTGTTTCCTAAAGGTGTCAGGATTTGCTTTCCCATGCGTGTGAGATACGCTTGAAGGAAGTTTCAGGGTGAACTCTCCTTATGTGAAGAGTGAGGTCATCTAACAGCGAGACTATGTACTGCCGAGGCGAGATGGCTTTAAGCAAGGTACTTATTGTCAAGGCGATCGCTTGGTGATGTGGCTCTTATAGGCCTTATAATAGTGCCTTGGGCTTGCTAGCTGATGGCAGCTTGAGCCAGGTGACTTTTGGATGTTTGAGACCTGCAATCTATAGCTCTAACCTAGTTAGACTTCACCTTGATGGCCCAATCAGTGATGCTAAATTTAGTCCTTATCAATGTTATTTTTTTCCCCGAGATATGTACTTTAGTTTTTATCATTTAAAAATTATCAATTTTAATAGTTTAAATTTGTTAATAATTCAACAGTTTAATATTTTAATTAAAAAATTTTCACCACAATTTATTTCTTGATATTTTAATTTATAATTAAATTAATTATACTTTAATTTCTAAATTATTAATAAATTTTAAAGCACTTCAATTTTTCAAAACTTCTTAAAATTTTATATTTTTCCACTTGTATTAATAGTTTAAAAAGTTAAATTACTAAATTTTAAAATAATAACTAAAAATATATATATGTATAGAAATATAATTTGTACAACAACCCTTCCTATATGATAGAAAATGATTGCTATAAGTAAAAAAATTCTTAAAGCGAAAATTCATCACATATCATATTTTAAATTTTAAAAATAGTTTAAAATTGGTTTAAGATTTTTTTTTCCAGCTTTTATTATTACTTTTATCACAAATATATTAATATATAAATATATAAAAAATATTCCTAATCTAATATATCTAATAACTTATACACGTTAATATGCAACTATTTAAATTTAGTCCTTTTTACTATTTAACTTTTAGATATTCTTAATCCTTTTATTATTTATTGATTTAATTTTTTTTAGAGAATATTAATGTTAACTTTTAATATATAAATAAAGTAATAAATTTTTTCTACACTTAAAAGTTATACACATTATCTAAAACTTTTTATTTTGTGAATTTTATCTCAATTTATAGTTTTTGTTTTTTATATTGTCTAAAACTTTTAATTTGTCAATTTTGTCCCGATTTATAATTTTAATTGAATTATACCCAAATAAAAAAAAGTCAAAATTAAATTAAAAATAATATTATATTTATAACTAAACCAAAATAATTATATTAATATTTCTTTCTCTTTCTACAATATAGTTTTCACTTTTAAAAAATTATTTTCCTACTTTTCTTCTTCTCATTTATCTTTTCTCTTTCAATTCAAGAAATCTAACTCTTTTCTTTTTTACACTATGACTTCTACCTTGAAATAAAAAAAAGAAAAGAAAAATTATGTTGCAAAAGAAAAATTATGTTTGTCTTTCTCTTTTAACCCAAAAAATCTAATGCAATAACGATTAATTCATAACTTTATAGAAAAATAAAGTTTGGACAGAGAAGGAATAGAAAAAAAATGAAAGATTGATGGAGATTAGAGAGATTAAAAAAAAAAAAAAATTATTTTAATCATATAATATTATTTGATCCAACAATTAACAAAATTTGCATAGGCCAACGACTAGTTTATATATATATATATAAATCTTGATTCAAGGAATTGTTAAGATGAAAGTTTGTCACCTATGATGTATTAGATTTTAAAAACGACTTTAAATTTTGTTAATGGTGAAGCCACATCACTCATTAATTATTATTATTATTATTATTATTATTATTATTATTATTTAAGGGCAGTCAAATTAAACCGGCCACAAATTAAACTGCTCCTTTTTAGGGATATACCTAATAAACCTATTTGGAATTTAACTATTATTCTAAATAGGATATTTGCTTTCCCATATTACTGTAACTGCCAAGATCTGTGCTGTTTGCACTTATTTCACCTTCTTTATCTAAAATCCTTTGTCATGAATTACTTATGATGTCTTGTTGTTGGCGTGGTCAGTTTGTTTTACTTCATTTCATTTTATATTCTTGTTCTTGATGGGTGTTTAATACTGCCTTTTTGATCTAGGAGTAAGGTGCTAATTTTATTTTTGCACAAGTTTGGCAATTATCAAGTAGTGTCTACTATGACAATTCTTTAGTCCTGTAACTTTTCTTCTTGTCTTGTTTGCCTGGTTCTATAATATAAGCTGAATTTTCAAGTTCATTGCATCCCTCACACAGAGACTTGAACAAAGTCAATTAATTTTTGTAGTCTTTGAAAGCTTTTGTCGATATTTGGTTACTATCAAATTTTGATTTACGAAAGGATATTGCATATCCAAATGATCCCAAGGTTGTTATTAAGGTGGATGATGAACTTAAGCTGAAATTTCGAGAAATTGAATTACCACATGATATGCTTGACTTTGAGAAGGATCTACAAAAGAATTACCACTTGCTATCATTTAAGTCTTCCATTAGTTATCACTATATAATAAAGAAGAAATAAATTGTATGTAGCAGGCAAGACAACATATGCAATAAAATCCTTCTTGTTTCCATTTGTATTTTTAAATATGGAAGTTACATTTTAGAATTCTTACAAAATGCAGAGTTTGACCCCTTGAAGAAAAAACAATGAAACTAAAAATATTAATTATTTCTTCTATAATTTTATAATAGTTTCATGATGCACAATAGCCTACCAACTTTTGCCCTGCCATCAAAGCCTATTGCAAACAATAAATGCAGAACATCAGCAAATGAAGACCCAAACTAACTACAAAAAATAAGACTTGCAAAAAACCAACTGCACGCATGAAAAATAGGTAAGAAAATAAGAAATAAAACCACATTCACATTATGATTGATTGAATGAATGTAAGCTACGCAACATGAAAATAACAATAGTGCCCACTTTTTTTGGCTTTCACTTTTCTTTTTAATCAGATTGAAAAATAGGCAACGAATAGTCCCTAGTGTTATACATATGTTTAATATTACCTAAGCAAGGATTTTCACTTATGAGTTCTCTAATTAAAATTAGACGAATCCAATAATTTAAAAGTAATGTTATTAAAAATTATAAAACAAAAAAAAAAATGCTAAATGCAATATTGAATTACCTGAGATAGAGTACTTGTAAAATCGACTCTTTGCAACATAGAAGTGAATGAGACATTTGGTCGACTCATATTCAAGTTAACCAATGAATTCTGAAATGATAAACATTGTCAAATTTAATATTTATAAAAAAAATGTACATTTAGTATAGCTTAATCTTTTAATAATATTTCACCTACGAAACCATTTGAGGTATTGAAGTATTTATTGAAAGAGGTGTATTAGACATATACCCATGGTATGAATAATCATGGGTATGTACCTATATAGAACAATAATATCAATAACTAAAAAACTAATATCACTAGTAATGACCACACACACACACACACACACACACACACACACACACACAAGAGGTATATAATAAGAACTTACATGGTATACATTAGAGTGTAAAGGTTGATTCGTAAGACTTGAATAGGTAAAAGGGGCTATTGAAGTAGGAACCATATGAGCGGTAGATGAAACTATTGGATGAACTTCTTGTACAATAAAATCTGCATTATCCATATCAAGAACTGTTAGCATTACTTTCCCTACAATTATGAATATAAAGGAAAATTAAAAAAAAAAGAACAAAAACAATTTAACAAAATAAGAAAATAAGAAAATATATATTATCAATATACTGATAATAATTCTTTACTCTTGTTTGTTTATCCTATCTTTTTTTTTTTTTTTTTTTTTTTTTATGATTTTTCCTTTTTTCTTCTCAAAATGTCATTTAAATCTCGAATTAGAGACTCGTTTAGTCTTGGAAATAGGAGGATCCAACAAAAGATTTTCATTATTGTCTTTATTGTCAATGCTATTAGGTTTAGATCTTTTCACATTGGATGACAATCTAAACTCAATTTCTTAAAATAATTCTTAATTTCTTTATGCCCATCACATCATCAAAGACACGCCATAAAATTTGTCTTGATTCCTCATGTTCTTATCCAATTGTTACAAGATTATAGGCATACCACATTGCTTGATTGCGCCATATAATTTCTACTTCATAACCATTATTCAATGGCAAATCACTTTCTGAATATGAGTACACCCTTATTGCTTCCTTAGTCCACCTCTTCAAAATAAATTGCTCATGAATTTTAAATGTATTTTTAAAGTGTAAGATAGTCAATGCATGAGGGCAAACTAAACCAATCGTCTCAAATTTTTTGCAAGAATATTTTATTTCCATGGTAGATATGTCAAGATGAATAACTCTTACTCTCAGATCTTTTCCTTCCATTGCGCAATCATACCTCAGTAATCCTTCCTCACATATAATCTCTTGGAAATTGACAGCCCCACATCTACCAAGATTGTTGAACCATAGTATGGCAATTCCTAGAGAGGGGGTGAATAGAAATTTAAAATTTCTAATGCAAACTTTTACCCTAAATGCAATATACTAGCAATATTAATGCAAAAAAGATAACTAGAGAGAGAAAAGAGAATGCTTAGCCAATTTTTACAGTGGTTCGAGTCAATCTCTTCTCCTACGTCCACTTCTCTTAAATCAATGATTTAGGGTTCCATTAGTGATCCGAGATTGTGCCCAAAACTTTTACACGCATAGTGATCCGAGATTACGCCCTTTACAATAGTTCAATGGGATTTCACCCAATTCTCATAAGATACAAATGTTTTTGAGTTTTTAAAGTCACTCAAGACTCATAAGATGTTAGTACAATGATTATGATTTAGCACTCTAACAACAATAAGAAGAACACTCAAGAATATGATTTAAAAGAACAAGTGTTCAAAAATAGAGTATGAGATGGAATTGTAAGATTAAAGCTTGAAATGCACTTAGATTGCTTAAAGTCTCTTACTCTTCACTTAGGAACAACTCATATATGTAGGCTTTTTAAAAATATGAGAGTTAGGCATTGAAAACCATTTCTAACAACTCTCGTGTTACTTTCAACGGTAAGTAATCTTTTAAGATTTTGTTTGACAGCGACAAGTAATGCCTGCGAGTAAAGTGTAATGGTTGTTACTGACCATTTGTCATGATAGTGAACTTAATGGTAATGAAAGTGACTCAAAGCTTAGTTTGAATCCTTCATTTTGCCTCTAGATAGTAACGGTCGTAACAAGTACGCAACGTCCATTATTCATTTGGTAATGCCCGTGAAGGATTTGTAAGAGGGGGGGGGGGGGGGGTGAATTTTGCTACTATCTGAATTTTTTAAATTTGATAACAGATGTGAAATAAGTGTAAAGCCCGTGAATTCTGCTTTGCTTGAATGGCGAGGTAAGTGACTTGGTTTGTCTGACGATGATGACTTGGCTTGATTGACACCTTTGTAATGACAGTGAAAGATATGTAACGCTCTTTATCACTTGCGAGCTTCAAATCACTTTAAAAGCAATTGGGTTGTAACAGGGGTGAGTATATGGTAACGCTCGTTACACCCTATAAACAACAAATATAAAATATATACTTACAAGTTAAACACATATTTGCACCAATGATATTTTAGCTTATTTAAACCAAGTTTTGGTATCATCAAAATGTGCATAGGAACAACAATCTCTCTCTTTTTGATGATGACAAAACTAAGTTCAATTAATTGACTAACTAATTTAAAACTTAACCAAACTTAAACAAATGCAAAGACTCCCAAGTCAAATTCAAAACACTCCCCCTTAATATATGCTTCTCCCCTTTAATATGTACATAACAAATATATTAAGATCTCCCCGTGTTAAGAATGTTCTCCGATATGTTAAGAATGTTTACCATACCAATCTCCCCCTTTTTATCAAAAATAAAAAAGGATAACATATATAAAGTATAAGTAATATAAATAAAGTATAAGTAATAAAGTTAAGAATAACATATATCATAGTAGTCAAAGCTTTCAAAGGATAACAAAACTTAAGAAGACTAAAGTATCAAGCCATAATATAAATGTGCTTTAGCTACAAAACAAAACAATGTACCAAAATAAAGCAAACTACAGTCAAAAGTAATAACATGGAAGTATGAGTCAAGGAACGAGGGTTGTGGTGGTGGATCTTGTGAAGTTGGTGTGAACCCTTAATTTTGCACTCTCATGATGTAGCCGCAACTTAACATATGCTAAATTTAGTGCACTACGCAGAGCTAGTACGACGGTCCCGTTAGCTGGTTAGATGGCAGGGGTCAAGGGGGCAGTGCCCCTTCAAAAAAATTGGCTTTCAAGCATAATACTACAAGGAGACTTACTTTTATGATCTTGACCGAAATTTCTTTACTAGACAGTATTTTCTCGAAATTGACTAGATTTTTCTCAAATATGATTGCTAAATTATCCAATAATTAATTTTGAGTCCACCGATATTGACTGGTAATTTTTTAGAATTCTAAAAGCCCTGAAAATTAACCCGGAGGACCAAAACCCGGAAAAGCCGAGCTGCCACATGGCTGTCCTGCGGATCCGTAGGTTGTATGTGTAGATCCACAGAAAGGTGTGGTAGCTGCCGCAAAAGAGACCTGCGGACGCGCAAGGGTCCTCATGGCCGTGGCAGATCCTTTGGCACATCCGCAGACACGCGTCGTACTGATGCGTATCAGCGCTTGTGAGGTCTCGCCCGAGCACCGGTCCGATTTGCTAAGGGAATCGAAAATACTCTTCAGGAGAAACTCCACACTTGGAACCCGCTGTGAGTTCTGGAAATTGGATTTTTTATTTTTGCATTTGTAAAGGGAGTCGCCACTTCAATTTTATTTATTTTAAATTTGGAAAAATTAAAGGAAAACCCAATCCAAATTGACTCCAAAATATTTATCTTATCCCACTGGAAAAGCACTAATCCACGAGTGACCAAAGAGGGCTCGGGGATCAGGTTTTAGTAATAAACAGTAAATTTCTTTAGTTTGGCTGAAAGTGCAAAATAACTTTTATGTATATATGAACATGGATTAAGATGATGAATAGAATAGTTATTAAGAATGCAAATATTATATGAATAATAGTTATTAAAGAAATAAGCAGAAAGCCAAAAAAAATAAGATAAGAGGATCTTTCCTCTAGCCCTTACGGATATTAGGAAAAGTACACATTCCTTAAATAATTTAATAAAGGAAAATGCATAAATGATAATAAAGTAATAAAACAAATATAAAATAGAAAGGGGAAAATATTATTTAAAATATTTTGGAGTTGATACCTTAAAGGTTGGCATGCCTGCGAATCCCGTTGAATGATAATCAAACCCCACACAGTTCTTCCTTCTTGTGAAGGAGGGGTTTTACTAAAAAGAGATTTTGGTTTATTAATTTAATTCAGATTTTAAATTAATAAATTTTAGATCTTTTCGGTTTTAGATCCAAATAAAGATGCAGTAGGATGAATTCTAGATCTAAATTTAGAATTTTAAAATGCGAGAGAAAGAGATTATACCTTTACTTTTCTTGGGTTTTTTTGCGAATGGGGCGAGCTTAACTCCGGATCTGAGCTCCACTTCATATTTAGGAACTCAAAATAAATAATAACAACTTTAAATTAAAATAATTTCGGTGGGTGATGGATTTAGATATGGAAAAGTGATTTTTATGTGTTAAAATAACAGAGTTTTAGCTATAAATTAAACTAATTTCGGTTTTTCCCCCTTATTTTTGAAGAGAAAAGAGGCCTATTTATAGAGGAAGGGAAGTCCTGGAGGCGGCCGGCAGCACACTTCTGGCGCCACATGCCGCCTCGAAGGTCGGCATGCTTTTGGCGCCGTCTTGTGTTGCGCGGCACGATCTTGGTGCTGCTGCGTGCCGGCCTTCGGGAAGTACGCTCTTGGCTCCTCTGCGTGCCAGCCTTCGGGCAGCATGCTCCTAGCGCCGCCTGGTCCCCGCAGCATACTTAGCGTCTTGGCTCCGCCCAGGCGGGCTTTGGCATGGCTCAGTTTTTTGTCCGGATCGATCCGATTCTGTACTGTTTTGGTCCGTTTTAGCCCATTTCTGATATGTTTTGAGCCTGATTTGATTCTATGGGTTCGTAATTGAAAATCGGCCATCTGGAGGTGCAATTTTAAGGGTTTACAACACTTCAGACTGACGCGGCAGTGGCAGCCAACCAGATCGGCGAATCCATCAAAATTTTTGGAGGCCGCCGCGATATGAGTCTACGAATCTGCACAGAGCCTGGCACAGATCCGCATCCCGTCGTGGGGGCTGGTCTCCTGTGCGTGAAAATTTTCATTTTGCCCTATTTTCTAGCCTACTTTTCAGCATTTTTTGGTCTTTTCACCCCACCTCACTTCACCTATAAATACCCCCTCCTCCTCTCCATTTTTCCGGACACCAAGAGCTAGTATTGATTCTTCTACTACTCTCTCTCTCTCTCTCTTTAATTAATCTCTAATACTCATTTTGGGTAGCCATTTTAATTAATTTAACTCTCTTTGATTTTAATTAATTAATTTTAATTTAGTTTCCACTCAATTTGGTTAATTAATCATTTTAATTAATTAAAAATTGGGTAATTAAGTAATCCATCCTTCAAATTAATCTTTTTAAAGGTTAATTTAATCCAATCCACCTCTCCAAAATGGAATTTCGATTCGATAAAACCATCCACCCATCACATATTCCAAAAAAAAAGGTATAAACTCTTATCCTCACTCAAATCTCAAATCAAATCAATCCAATCAAACTGATCAATCCCTAAACCCTTCCACCTCACATTGGAATGAACTACGTGAATTTTAATTACCATTCAATGGGGTACGTAGGTGTCACATCCCACTTTTAGGATATAACGGTCCTAGGGCATGGGTAAGTCTAAAGCCACCAAGAACCCGTAGAACCCACATCTGCTATCCAATCCAATATGGTATCAAGTATTAACCACAAATAACACATACAAATCTTCCCAAGATCAGAACCTGCTATGTATGTACTCACTTCACACTATAATTCCAATTAATGCATTTATACCAACCATCATTCTTATTTATCAATTAGCTTGTACATATTTCTTATCATCATATTGAGATTTATTTTTTTAAGTCATCTATCATCATTATACAACATACATTCATAAAACTACATTTCTTTACACAATTATATCATTTAAATAACTTTTGCTTTGCAATGACTACGGAGTAACTAACAAATTAAACATCCAAAATTTAACATATATACGTACCATAAAAATATAAACCGTTACATATATGTACATAACAAAATAAATTTACTTCCTTACACTGATCTCAAATGGAGAATACTAGAAAATCTTCCTGTTACTTTATTGTCTTCCTGTAAAAATTAAGGGAGTGGGGTGAGTATAAAATCCAGTGAGTAAAGAATATATTGCCATAAACTATGTGTTTTGGTAATCAACGATAGCTCAAAAAAATGTTTAGGGTTCATACTTGTATTTGGATCAAATGAAACCAACAGATTCATAACATGAATTATTAAACAAATGTGACAAGGTCCGAATGAACAGGTGAAGCAATAAACATATGAATTTCGGAGAAAGAAACGTATAAATATATAAAGTAATCAATATATATTTATATGAGACAAAGAGTGACCAATAAACACATCACATTTTGAAGCATGAATCCTCATATATAGTTTAGCATAAATTATTACCAATTTAATGTGAACTTTTATTCACATATCCAATATAGTACTGCAGAACCACAGATTTTCAATAACAAATTATAATACAAGGTTAGCTAGACCTTGTGGGTAGGACATTTAAATACCTCATAGCAAGGTACAAATCACTGTGCACAAAGTCCGATGATCCTCACACCGAAGAAATGGAATTTCTGCCATCTATAGGTTGGATTTCAAACACATAGAATAACAATTTTCTCAATTTCTCATATAAATTATTCAAATAACATGTCAAATGAAATATTACATGATTCCCATATAAAGAGTTTTCAATGAATCAATATATATCTCAATAAAGATATCATGAAATTTGTAACAAGTATAACAATAATTCGATTAAATTTGACAATAAATCATCAAGTGAAGCTCAATGAGTACACATAGAAATTTCATGAGACCAATGACAAGAAACTTCAATGATCACATCAGGTGGAATTTTGAAGAATTCACATAGAACTTATATATGACAAATGAAAGAATTATTAATTGACAAGTCAATTCTCAATTCAATAAATAAGGAATAATTCGTGATTTGGGTGGTTTACAAAGAACTATATTCAAGAATTCAAATACAATAAATAACAGTATATTTTTCACTCACCTCTATTAAGCACATCTCTTTTTATAAGCTAATATATTGATCCTCATTTCTTGATTTCCTTATGCCTTTACATTCAATCCGCATATAGACCATCAATCATTTTGGCTCACCAAACCCTACACATAAAATCTCGATTCAATTTATCAACTAATTAATTTAAGCCTATTGGCTATCTTATAATCTAATATTAAAATTCATTCTAAAAATTTAACAATATCTATCAATTAAATTCTATATAAATTATTCTTTTATAATTTCTAAAATTCTACCGAAAATTCGGCAACACCTCCCCTAAAATTGGACTAATCTCCCTGTTGCAAATTCAATAATTCTCAACTCAATTATCAATCTCAGTCCAACCTAACAATCAAAATATACTGATCCAACCCGAACCTCGAATATATTAAATCACATTCACCATTCTAGTTCACATTATATTAATTCACACAATAAATCACTTTTTTACTTTCAATTCATTTAATTATTATCATTTAAAGCTCTTTATAAAATATTTCATTTTAATACTCGTTTAAAAATAATTTAAATCCCATGTAAATCATAATTTCATAGTATGTAAAGAAATTCATTAATTACATAAATTCTTATTTTTATATTAACTATTTACTTATAATAATACCTGAAAAATACTTTAGTTAAATTTTGCTATTTAACTAAAATTCATATAACATATATATTCATAATTTATATATCAAAAGAAATTTCTTTAATACTTTAAATTCAATTAAAAATCAATTCGATTCAATAAAACTATATATATATATATATATATATATATATATATATATATCAAATAAAGTATATCAATAATTCATTTTGATATTTG